>JAOVVA010000048.1:648621-664460 GCA_028565275.1 Leiocassis micropogon | reverse complement strand
ATTGTTGTTAGGAGCACCTTCTTAAATGAATATGTGTACCACAAGAGCACATAACCAGTCTGTGAGAGGCAGAATTATTGTTGGTTGGTAGGGGATCAAAAACTTATTTCCCTCATTGAAATGCAACTTAATTCATAACATTTGTATCACGTGCTTTTTCTGGATTTTTGGTTGATATTCTGTCCCAATCCTGGTACCATAAACCAAATACTTATTTCCCCCACTGTATTCACACTGGCTTTCCTACTGATGACACTCAACACATGGCATCTCTTCTCCTGTGGCGCTCATATTTTTGCTCCAGTCCTCATCATGTCCGGCTGTCATCTTGACACTGATGGCAGCGCTGTTAAAGTAAATCCCAGTGAGACTGAACTGTTGAACCTTTCCAAGAAATGCATCACCATGTCAAGATGTTGTGAGCTTTCTGGACAACTCTTAGGTCACACCATGTGCCCTTGCTTGCAACATTGGTGTAGTCCTGGACAGCCAACTAGCCCTATTCTCTCAAATATAACTAACCTGAGTTGGTCACGTAGGTTTCACCTTTACAACATCAGGAAGATCTAGCCGTTTCTATCCTGTGAGAACTTCAGAATACAGAATCTCGCTCCGTTGTCTTGCTGGTTTGCCATCGAGAACCGTCCAACCCCAGCAAGTGATCTAGAATGCAGCTAACATATGACTTCGTATCAAGCTCCTTTATTTCTCCAAGGCTGTCCTATTGCTACATTCCCTCCACTGGTTCCCTACAAAGTGAGTGATGCGGCACAGCACTTTAGTCCTTCAATCTGCTCATTTTAAGCCTCAAGCTTGTACAAATGTGGAGGTAAACAAGATAGAATAATGAAATCTATATAGAAATCTGTTCGATATAAAAAAGGATACCAAGAATGCATTGGATGTTGTTGAAGATTGTGTGTTAATTCTACAAATGAATAGTCAAAACATTACCAAATTCCATTGAGAGATTTTTATACCTAAGAAGTCGAAGCTCAGCGAGCAGTGTAGGGTTTTGCTGGCTTTTGTCAGCTAGAGGTTGAGATGCTTCGTCATGCTGCTGTCTTAACCTCTGAATCTCCTGCAAGATTTCCCTGTGAAGAGCAGCACAAGGCAATAAGTAACCGTTTCAGCGGTACTCTCTTTAGAGCTATGGATTGCTACTAATAAGCAAGAATAATAAGTCTTTTATTATTACTTGTTCTTGCTTTCCAGTTCAGCAATGAGTTGCCTCTGCTGTTTGTTCGTGTCCAGAGAGAGAGACAGCTCAGTCGGCACTCTGGCTTGCTGCACCACAGGCGACAAAACATTCTCAGTATTTGCTGCTAAAATAAAAAAAAAAAAGAAAGAAAAACTGCAAAAAATATTAATCAAAATTGTCCATCTTACCCCAGATGGTCTGTCAGCAGCCAGTCGGGAGGCATAGCGGGCAATGAGGTAGTGCTCATCATCCTGGTTATTATTCCTGCTTTCCAGCAAACTAGCAAAACAAGATAAATATAAAAAAAAGTATGCAAGTTAGAGTGTTAGCTGTAGAAAACTGAGAAAAGATGTGTTGGTAAGGTTTGCATGAAGAAGAGACATCTACGTCACATTTATGAATGTGAGGAAACTCTGATCTGTCTAAAGCTTCAAATAACATTAAATGCTCCACACCATTGAATGTAATTATAAAGGGATTATAATGTAATATTGAATGTAGTTAAAAAACAATTGGAAAATTGCTGTGTTGAGGTTTGAGGTTGCATTCATTACATAATATATGCAACAATTAGTTAAAGATTAAGATTTAGCATGACCCAATTTTTTGTTTGCTGGAAAGTAAAACATTTAATACAGTTAGCTAATTAAACAAAGCCTTCAAAAAAAAAACAAAAAAAAAACAAGCACTCGCTGTTAGCAAGCTCGGAATCCCACTCTCGGGCAAAATGTCCACCAATGAGCAAAAATCTCATTTTAGTGCAAATCTGTAATATTAGAATCAGACAGTGCAATTAAGCCGGCGCTGCAGTTCCAGCCACATGTTGATTACACTAACCCGGTGCGCTGCTGCTTTTGGAGGAGGTTCACATATAACCCAATGAGAACATGTTCATCTGCGAGTCTGTCCGCTATATCAAGGCTATACTGAAACCTGAAAACACATATGTTAGGGAGGAAAACATGGCACAACTTCCCCGGTCTTAAGTGTGTGCTACTTTGTTGTACTTTTTTAATCCAATAAAAAGAGTTTGAGATCATATAGGAAAGTAAGAAAGTCGAATAATTTGCCGTCGGAGATGTAAAGAACACACACTCACCCTTTTCCTTTCAGTAGGTCTGGAGTATCCCTTGTCAGGAGTTTTCTCTGTTTAATTTCGTCATTCCCGGCTCTGTAAAAGTGAAAAAGTGCGATCAGTAAGAGGCGGACCATCACACGATGACTCAGTATGTCTCAGTGGGCTGAGAAAAACACTTCTGCTGAAAGTATGACATCATATAAACACTCAGCAGCCTCTTCATTAGGTGTTCCTGTTCAACTGCTCTTTAACGCAAAAATCTCTAATCAGCCAATCACATGGCAGCAACTCAATGCATGTAGGCGTGTAGACATGGTCAAGATGATCTGGTGAAGTTGAAACCGAGCATCAGAATGGGGAAGAAAGGTGATTTAAGTTGTTGTGAACATGATGTGGTTGTTGGTTTCAGATGGGCTGTTCTGAGTTCTTGTCCAGTGAGGGCAGTTCTCTGGGTTAAATGTACTGTTGATGCCAGAGATCAGAGGAGAATGGCTGGACTGGTTCGAGCTGATAGAAAGGCAACAGTGACTCAAAAGGCATCTCTAAAGGTTGAACCTTGAAGCTGATGGGCTACAGCAGCAGAAGACCACATCATGTGCTACTCTTGTCAGCAAAGAACAGAAAACTGATTCGCCTTGGGTTCACCAAAATTGAACAATAGATGATTGGAATATGTCGCCTAGTCTGATGAGATTTCTGAGTCTGGATCCATCCTGCCTTGTATCAACAGTTCAGGCTGGTGGTGATGTAATGGTGTAGTGAAGATTTTCTTGGCATCCTCTAGGGCCCCTTAGTACCACCTGAGCATGGTTTTACCTGAGTATTGTTAATGACCATGTCCATCCCTTTATGACCACAGGATAACGCGCCATGTCACAAAACTAAAATCATCTCAAACTGATTTCTTGAACATGACAGTGTGAGGTCACTGTACTCACACGGCCTCCACAGTCACCAGATCTCAATCCAATAGAGCTCCTTCGGGATGTGGTGGAATGTGAGATTCATATCATTGATGTGCAGCCAACAGATCTGCAGCGATTTCTGGTTGCTGTCATGTCCATACAGACCAAGGAAGGTTTCCAGCACCTTGTTCCACCATTCATGCCATGAAGAATTAAAGCAGTTCTGAAGACAAAATGGGGTCCAGACCAGTACTAGCAAGGTGTACCTAATGAAGTGGCTGATGTGTGTATAAATATAGTCTGCAATGGTGCTAATAAATCTACTCATTACCAAGAACTAAAAGCACCACTTCCTTGTTGTATGTTGGCTCACATGCTTGTGATTAGATAAAGTTGGCACAAAATGGAAGTCCTTTCCCCCTGAGTGGATTTCATTTTTTTTTTACACAAAGAGCCGAAAAGTCTCGTTTTTAGCACAGGGCAATACAGGAGACAACTATCATGAGGTCTAAGCTGTAAATATTGGAACCTCTGTTTGTAGAAATGATCACCTTCCAGTCTTCTACCATTTCACATATGAGGTCATAACCATACAAAGCAGTTTTCCTAATCCTGCTCCTAGCATCCTGCCACACTACACTTCGATGTTTTATTGCTCTACAGCCCCCCAATAAAACGAGCTTCATCATTTGGCTGATTTATGTTTCTCAAAACCCAAAAACGTCTTTGCAGTTGGAATACAGACAAAAAAAATCTGGTATTACAAATCACATAAAAGAGAGTTTAACCTACTTTTAGCCGGTTGTAATTATTTGAAGCTTGAAATAATCTTGTTCTTTTGGAAGATATTTCTAAACAGACAAAATGATCTACCAGTAGAACAAGAATGCTGAAAGCTTGCGATGAGAAAAAATGTTCGGAAATAGTTAATAAATAGTCTTATATTTGGTTGATTGTTATAACCTCATAAATATAACAGTAATCAGAAGACTTCCACTTGCTAAGGTGACTTTTTTTTTTAGACTAGCAGTACAGTGGTGTGTGTTCAACGCCGCACTCACACTCTGAAGGGCTTGTTGCTCGAGGGCATGGTGTGGGACAGCGCGTACTCGTTCCCACTGTTTATTGGCCTTGGAGGCCTGGAACAGAGACACGAGTTAGATAAAAATAAATAAAGAAATAAAGGAATGAAATTAGAGGACACAGTGATGATGATAAAGAACTAGTGTGAGTGATGTGTCGAGCTTCTAAGAGTTGGCAGCGTAAATGATAGTTCATGATGAGGGTGATTAATATGCAGTTATGCAAACGACACAGTCGACTTACCAAGTGTCACTATTTTTGGTAGCAAAAGAGAGGGGAAAAAAAGGAAGACAAGAAGTATGTTAAGTGCAGTGCTTTATCCCATAAAAAGCATCAGTTTGAATCATAAAAATGAAAATATTTCGCCAAAAGAAACAGCTAGATATTTTAGTCCTCTTATACCATATAGTCACATCGAATATTATGGAGCGACCATGGAACATGTTACTACTTGTGTTACAGCAACAACGAGCAATCGTTCGTTTCAACATTCAACCCGGCTCACTTTAGAATTTTCTTCTTCTATAATGTTCCCTTTTTTCGAGTCGGCAAATGTAGCTACAGATTGTTAGGAAACGATAGTGAAGCAACATTCTAAGCCGTGATGCGGTCATAGGCATGAGGGCACAGCCCGAGCCAAAAGGTGAGGAGAATAAACCATGGAGGTGGTGGACAGTCCTGATAATGGACAGTCCTGTATAAACGTTTCTCTCCACTTTTCCCACTTTAGATAATCAGCTCAGTTAATTTCTGGGTTCTGGGGTTGAATCTCAAATAGCGTGGAATGGAAAGCTAGTGGGCTATGTACAGTAGAAGGTACTATCCCCTGTTCTACACACCAAGTAGTGCCCTTAATGAGCAGTTGGAATTCAGGCTTGTGTTACGAGCTATTTAGCTTTAAGTAAGCCATAAACAAAAAAAAACAAAAAAAACACAGATAGTTCAGGTGTGATTCTGAACGACTTAGAAGTGATTTTTGATGAGACGGCGTGTTGTTTAAGACGAGATAACGTTATCGGATGTGTGTTGTTGCTGAAAGTGCTTCTGTGACTGGTTGTGAATGTGGGTTTTGTCAGGCAGCTGCTCTCTCCTCGGTACTGCGGACCGTACAGACCTACTCTCACCCACGCTGAGACGCCGAGTGAGACATATAGTTAAACGTCCCAGTGCTCTTACTGTCTATTGTCACCACTTGTGGAACGCCTCCCCTCCAATCAGACTTCTCGGTCAGAAACTAACTGTATGATCTTAATTAAACATCTTCTTAAAGATAAATTCATCAATTCCGTAGAAACAAAACATGTTCAAAATAGCACATTAAAATCAGCATGTGGTCTGAAGCTGCAAGAACTATAATCAGCTCCTTCAAACCAATCAGAGTCTGTACTGTCTCATCAGTCAGGTAGGAAACAGGTTATGACATTGTGTCGTTGTTCTGATAACGGTGTATAAACTTAAAGACACACGAGACATGAGTTCGAGACTGACTTACACCGCATGAGCGAGGTTTAGAGGTTTCTCAGGAACGTCAGAGAAGGTGGGATGGAGTGGCTCCCGGTTAGAGGCGCAGCTCAGAGACTTGCTCAGAGCATTCGATAACTTCTTAGCAGGAGATTTCTAGAGGTGTGGGTAAAAAAAAAAGTCTAATTATTTCCCTTAAAGATTTGAAGAAAATTAAGCTGTATAGTAACTTCATCAGAACGTTCAACGGAAATCTGTACTGTGTGAAAGAATTAGTTGAACCTAACGTGCCGTACCCATGACGTGTATTCCTTCATCTGGTGCTGGTTGCTATGGGAGCCGGAGGCATGCCCCTTCCAGAAGCACTCCTGGCAGAGCTGGTAATTATGGCATTGTTGGCAACGATAGCGAAATCCCATCATGCTTTGGCTGTGGCAGTACGAGCACTCAACTGGGTGGAAGACTACGCAGGCAAAGGAAAACAAACTGAGCCACATATTTTTTGCAAGTATTCTGTTTATAAGTTTCCCATGGACTCATTCCATCCTGGTCATGTTAAAATTAAACAGTTGCTCATAACCTTATACCAAGAGTCACTGTGGTCAGGGTACAAGTACAATGCAATGAAACATAAAATGATCTGCATATCAGTGTCATTATTCAGAAGATTCTTCTCCAATCTTCAGCTGTTAACTCTAGCCTGAGAAATGTTTTGTTTCTTGCACCTCCATGTTGTGTGAAAATCCCAGGAGATCTGTCGTATTTAAATACGTCATCTATATTCTCTAAATACTCCACAATAACCAAAGTTTTTCCTTACTTTTATGCCACATACCCTCTCGCTCAAAAGTTTGGACACCCCTTCTAACTCCATGGTCGTTCCTGATGTTTATTTCTTTCCACACAATACTTGAACAATACTTGAAGGCATTTAACTTCTCCTCTGCAGCAGAGGTACGTTTGGGTCTTGCTTTCCTGCGAAGGTCTTCATGAGAGACAGTTTCATCATGGTGCTTGATGGGTTTGCAAATGTACTTGACACAATGCTGTTCTTGCAAGAACTGTTCCAGAACAGCTGACCTTCATGTCTTAAAATAACAACTGAATCTTGCTGTTGTTGTAACATAATTACCTAATTCCATATGTGTTATTTCGCAGTTTTGAAATACACAGTATTGTTGTAGAATTTAGAAAATAGATCGCTTAATAAAAACAAAGAAATTTGCAAGTGATCCCAAACTTTTGAGCGGTAGTGTAATTTGCTAACTGAATACCTGTATCAACATGCAGGGGAACAATGCGTACTGTATAAACTGGCCAAAAACCTCACCGTTCTCCACATTGGCCAGCCGATGCATAAGTGGCAACCATACAAGACACTGTGGCGCAGGATCTGACATGAAGGTGTCCAGGAACATGTTCAGAGAAACCTGTTTCTGTAACAAAGCACAAAGAATTACAACGTAGCCAGATTAATCAACAAAAATGAACCTGTAAAAAGATAAACAGTAAAGTTTTACCTACTTGTTGTGCAAAGCAAGTCCTTGCAGTCTGCTCGGTATAGCTAAAAGACGGTCCTTCAAAAATGGCAACTGGAAGCTTGAGCACCTCCTTCAAGAACTGGTCGAACTGGGAATAAATCATCACGCCTGTTGGATCTGCTATCTGGGAAAAAATGTCTGAGCAGCAGTAATGGAAAAGAGAGAACATAATGTTAGTGTGATGTTAAAGTAAGAAGTAAGTGACTGGACTACACTGGACCAATAATTGCCACTGGTGACTAGATACCAGACAAGGTCAAGGTCTTGTTAAAAACTGAAGCTTGCTTCCTGTGACCTTGTTAAATCATGATAAAAGAACACATTAGGCGATTTAGCGTAAGTTCCATCGATCAACATTACTTGACTCAGGCCGGAGGTAAAATTCAAGGTGGAGCTTACATCTTAATTTGTCCATAATCTTCCCTCCACATAAGGTAGCAAGTGCCATCTTCGTGACAAATACCGAGATCTTGCCTAGACCTTCCCTACAAGGAAAGGTGGAAAGAAAAGCATGCCAATGAAACGCGTAGCTTAACATAGCTGCTCAGAACCATGCAATATCGTGGCCAGGCATCAATGAGAAGACAAGTGGACTATAAAACCCAAGAGCAAGCTAGAGATGGCATTAATACCCCCCTCAAGTCATTTCTACTAGACATCCCTGCTTGGGAGCGACTGTAATAAGATGCCCATTAACACAAAAGACACTGGAGTCTTACGGGTCGTACGCTGCGAGCAAGAAGTTGAGCAGAAGTAAGACGGACTGCTCCATGTTGATCTGGTGTGTGGTGGGCATGCGCTTGTTCAGCTGGAAGAGGATGGTGGACAGTATTGCTTCGAGTCGAGCCACTGAGAACTCCGTGCTGAGGTCCATGGTGTTGAGGCCGTTCTCCCGGAAGGCTTCGATGACGTTCCAGATGTCCACTAGGTGCACTGCGGGCACAGAGCATGGATAACGTAAAGACAAAAAAAAACAAAAAAAATTGCTGGTGCGATCATGATGAACATTAAGTTTTATTTTGTTTGGAGAATAAAACAAATCAGTTTGGTCGTTTGATAACTGTGTCAAGAGTTTTGATAAAGGTTTCAGCCGTTTCAGGTTTGCTGTGCTAACTGTATTGCAATTAGCTCCTGTTATCTAGTTTGTTTTTTTAACAAAAAAGTTTAGATAGAAATTCACTTACTGTTTATAATTGCCACGTCACCACCAACTACTACTAAGTCTATCGGAATCACTACGTGATGAGTCGCACGTAGTCTTCTGGTAAGATCGTGGTTACGTTTTTTTTTTTTATGCACAACAGGATTAATGTGGGGCTGTGGCTGTTTTATGACCTTCGTTGCTACATAGCAGCTAATAAGTGGACTCGTAGCAAAAAAATATACATTTTAAGGGGGAACTGGGCTTAAGTGAAATAATCTAACTGCACTAGCTACATATAGCCACTAGAGGCACCAAAGATCCCTGCTGTTTGAATCTGTGAAATCTTTTCAGATTTAGAACTTTGCAGTTCAATTCTAATATCAATTGTTGTACGGTCGCTTTTGTTGTTGCTGTAATGGTCCTTCCATTACATTATTGTGTTTGATGTATTGTGCATTTATAATAATAATAATAATAATTATTATTATTATTATAAATAATAATAATAACAATCATCATTATTATTATTATTTATTTATAATAATAATAATACTAATAATACTACTACTACTACTAATAATAATTATTATTATTAATGGTTGCTTTGTCACTTGTTTGTTGCAAGGTCTTTAAAGAACTTGCTTAAGAATGTTAAGGATAGTCATTATAGACAAATATTACGAATGTTAAGGCCTTATTCCAATTACTTATTTTTATTTTTTCAACAACCATGCATAACTGTTACTTTCTCCAAAATATCAATTTGTACATAAGTGCTGCTCACATATTATTGTATACAAATGTAATCAGACTTTAGTCATTGATATGTTTATAAGAAACTGAAAAATGCACAAATGTCCGAACATGTCAGAACTTCTTTAGGGCCCCAAAACATCTGCAGAACACTAAGGGTTAAGACCCAGAGCATATTTATTTAAGATTTTTAAGGGTTTTTTTAATATATTTTTTTAACAGTTACAGGTAAAGTGTTTTTTAGTTTTAGTTTGAAAGTTGTGACAACTTGTTTTTTTTTGTTGTTGTTTTTGGTACGCTCTACAACAAAGCGGTGTTCTTAGTGCTTGTACTCACAATTGCATCTCTTCTGAATGAATCTGAGTTTGCATGCAGTTCTGTAGGTGGAAAGTCTGATGGAGTCCAACTGTAAAGCTCCTGAAAAGAGAAGAGACGTAAACAAATACTGTGGCTGTAGATACGGGGACATTTTCTGTAACCAACAATTAGCATTTACTGTATTTAGCGTCCAGGGTCAGTTTTAAAAATGTCCATGACAAAGAAAGCAATGTTTGTGCTTTTTTGTTTTAAACTTTGATAATACGACAAGCTGTAATTTTTTTCGTCGAAACGTTGTCGTGATCTAATTAGGCAACATTACTGACCTTGGTATTAGCTTGTTTGAATTTAGAACGACTTCATGAAATAATGTCGGACCAATGTTGACTTGATGACAAGGGGATAACGCTGATCTAACGCTCCAAACACGATTTGAAACACGACGCCCTGGGCTGAACTCGAACTCGGTAAAATTTCAGAAACGTGACATCGGGAAGCTGTTGCGTCCGTCCCAATCTCCGAACAGAATTCTAAACCCCGTCAGAAACTTGGGCGTGGTCGGACGTTGTGCAAAAAGATATTAACCAGCATAAGTGCTCCAAATGAGGGTTACGATTATGTTCTTTTGAGGTTATATTTGCAACGTTGTGTTTGAGTCGTTCAGTCAACTTTCTCTCAACATAATTTTATCAGACATTCTAACTTTCAACAACAATGTTGTTCCAACGTTAAACCTTGTCGCAATGCTGTTACAACTATATTACAACACTCATCCGATGGTATGGTTCCTGCTGTTCCTTCCTGTATGATGTTGATGGCTCTAGTGGTACCAATAAATCATTGCCTCACTGTCGTTGATTATTTTCCTACTGTACATCATCATCAACTGAGATTTTAAACTCTAGCTTTATTTATTTTGAACCTACAGTGAATTGTCGAGTTTTGTTAAAAACTTAATGCATCATCACCTTTATGAGCTTAAAGTCACGGTTCTTTAATCAGTGTAAAGGTTTTTCAAAAACATGAAAAAATAAAAAAAGACGGTGCGACACTTACGCATCTCGGCAAACAGTTGTCTTCTGTCTGCCATGGTGCTGCCGCTATGCTCAGCTTCCTCAATCATTCTGTCGAATAGAACAAACGACAAAAAAACCCTGAGATACTTCGTGCTGCTCCATGACCATGACCATGATCGTTCTCGTTCTTAACCTATTCCGACTATCTGTGTGTAAAATAATCACGTTACTGTAAGTGAACCAGTGCTTGTGAAGTGAAAACGCAGTTGCTTTTCATTCGGTCTGTGCAAAAATGCTTAAAGCATGCACGTGGACTCTTACTGTAAGTTGCAAACAGGACAAAGAAGAGTGTGAGAACAATACTGAAGAGCCATGGCTGACTGCACACGGCCAACCCACCCTGCCATCCCGATCATGTGATGCATCGCTACAGCAACAGGGAATCCAATCATCCATGTCCCGAAAGGAAGGTGAAATTACAGAGCGGCGCTGGGAGAACAGTACGAGATGGAGTGGTGTAGGAGTTGATTTGAGTTGCAGTCTAAATCCCTCTATGTATCTCTCTCTCTCTCTCTTAATGTCTCTTCACCGAATAAAACACAACATAGATATATGTGAAGAATACGATATGCTGCATCGTGTGCTATTCTGTAAGTCTGGAAGCTGGTCAAAGAATTCTAAATAACACTCATAAAATAAATCTGTAGCGTCCCTGTCGGACGAGGACAGAAGGCGAGTTACAAACCAAGAAAGCATCAGGATAAATAAGGATTCTTGCGCATGAACTTCAGCCAGCTAAACATAGCACGGACATAAAGGTTATAGCAGCGTGCCAAAGTATCCCGAAATAACTCAACCATAAACCACGTGTAGGAGAACATAACTCACTGTAAGCTTCAAAACTGTAGCAGATTATTTAAAATATAGAAATTTAAACACTACATCTAGTTAATGAAGTGATGCCCGCCCTCGAACATCCTCCAGTATTAAGTCCTTGAGTAAAGCGTGTAATAATTTCAACAGAAAGCGGTTAGAACATTTTCAAATTTTAGTTTTTTAAATCTTTGTAGCTAGAGTCATGACCGACACTGGAGACTCCTTCCTTCCAAGTCGTTGTGTAAGATGGAGTAGTGTACATACAGTATATGTAGTTAATATAAATAAACCTGCAATTAATGTCAGGAACAGGTAGCGTCAGGGCTGCTGCTGCCAAAAAAGCAATCAACACCACTCGAGACTCCAGTAGCATGGTGGTGAAGTACGGTTACAGAGAGGTGACGGATAAAAATCTGACAATCTGTCACACTCTACCGAGCTTTTTCCTTGTTCGTCAGCATGTGATGCATGATTAGGTTTAGGGAATGTCCCGCCCTAGATCCAGGAAAGCAGTGACACCAGCCAGCAGCTGACGCATGCCGAAGAAATAATGTGAAAACAACAACTAAAAAATGTCATGCATCTGTCTAAAGCAGAGGTGTAAACATTCAAGTGTAAGAAAAATAATGCATGACCATAACTGTGCTCTTTGTTTATGTAATCAAGCCCAGTCGGTGTGAAGACATACCCGCCGGAGAGCACCATGGTCCGCCTCTCTATCTTTCTCTCTCTCTCTTATTTACAAAGTTGTGTTGCCTGTAACGTCGCTCTTGCCGTACACGTCCCTCTTGTTTTCTCACCCCAACAAAAGCGGTACAGTGAAGCGGAGAGCAGCCAGCTGAAATTAGAAACTGTCAGGCTCCAGCCTGCGCAGTGCCTCTATCTTTAACTTCCAACGTGCAAGCTTTACATTCCTGCTCGGCTTCAGGCGGCTGCCTTAGCTCCTCTCGCGCTCGCTGGCTCTCCTTCTGGCGCCTTTCGCCTCGCACATCCGCTGCATGAGAACAGAATTAAAAGAAAGAGGATACGGAGCAGGAGCCGAAGCTGAAGCCGATGTATGACGGGCAATGATGAGCCGTATTACGAGAATCTCAGCCGGCTCTCATTAACACACTCGTTCTTCTAATATTTTACCTTTTCTGTAACGCTAGGTCATTTGCAGGGATTTGTATTACAGTACATTACCAACACACAAACCTGACGGTTACTATTTGTGAGTGTGGAAGGAGTCGCCAGTGCCGGTGCTTTATAAGAGGTGTGACTTATTACAGCTGCTGTAGCATAAGTGAGAAGGACTGAACATTACATGCAAAATTAGGAAATAAAATGCTGTCATAACCCGGTCATAACTGACATCAATGTCCAATAATATAACAGTCTGTATAACATGGCATAGACTGATGTCATGTCGTAAAATAAGCTGTCATGACATCCAATGTTACAACATGACACATGGCAGGCAAAGTGCACACTAGGCAGAGATTGACATCCAAAGTCATGTGACAGAGCACATGGCACAGACATGTCATTAAATGCCATATGACATTGAGCACACTTTGTATACCTTCAGATCGTGCCATTAAATATCACATGACTTGATGACACGTTCTTATCATCACATGACGATATCAGAGAGCTCACTTAGCAGACTTTAAGACTGATGTCACGTCATCGAATGACAACATATAAAGCGTGTAGCTCATTTGACTTGTTTTTTAGCGAAATGATGGAACATATTAATGTCATGACTGCAAACATCAGAATGTACAGCACATTTGTTTGACGTCATGAAGTGAGCTCTTGACGCAGAGCACCCTTTGGAGAGTTTGATCAATTCGTCATGACGGCAAACTTCACAACCTGACTTATAGCCTCACATGACATGAAGTCTGTAAATGTCACGTGACACAATTGACATGGATAGTTGGGACAACATAAGCTGTCGTGACAAAATAAACACGCTCGGCACAGAATGACGTGATGACGACGTGACACCAGTCCTGCTGTTATGGAAATGTGGCGATGTCCGTCATGTCATGCAGGTTCCCTCTTACCTCCCTGCACTCGTGTCCTTTCACGGACTCCTACACGCTGTACTTGCAATATTGAAATATTTTTTTTCACTCACGAGAAACAACACTCATCTGTCTACACGGCACCTGGATTTATTTATCGAGGCTGCTTTGAAAATGTGTGGCTGTGTTCCCATAATAATAACAAAAAAAAACAAATTCTTGTGAAGTTCCGCTGAATAACAGCGCAGTAACTCACGCCGCTTTCGGCACTCAGTATTATTATGACATGGAACATTAATTTTGATGTGAAACATTCCCGTGTCAGCGCGGAACTCAGTAAAATGGACATCCCGGTCATTCCTGACACATTTACAGCTGTTTTCAAGAACAGCGAGCCTTTTGTGCGAACACTGAAATTTGACTGTTTATGTAAAGCTCGTGTTCGAATTTCTTTCTCCGCATAGCGTAAGTGTATTACGATTTAATGCGTGTCAGAATGTTTTTATCTAGTTTTAGGATTAGGACTCGCGCTGTTGGAAATGACCCAAAAACAAATACGGAGGCCTGGGTTCTAGGACATCCTTTACCGACATACCTTTGATTAACGAGCACGCCTATGTTCTGTGTAGTTTGCCTCGTCAACTAACCGCTCTTTCAGATTCGACACAAAATATCTTCAGAGTGAGCTTAAGCGAATACAAATGTTTATTTCTCTTGGTTCGCATGCTTTTCCCGTGTTTCGTCATCGGCGTACGTGTTGACAGCTACACCTCTGACACCGCAATCCGTTCCAGACAGCGTTGGCTCACCAGTTCAGGTTCTGCTCTACTAACCAGAGGGTGGGGGTAAAAATTCCAGCGCTGCCGGAGATCAGCATTGGCAAGGGTTACTTCATGGGTGCCAAAAATGTCAGAACAGCCACGATCACTTTGTAGAGTTCTGTGATTAAAGCTGTTTCAGTCTGCTAGCTGAACCGATTATGATGATGTCACCATCTCTGGGAGAAAGAAAAATGTAATAATAATAATAATAAACTTAGTGTGACGGTGGGTGACATCACAAGTTTGTTTTTTTCCCTATACACTGCAACAAAAAAAAATACACACCCAAGGCATAAACCAAATATGTGATCCTAATTAATATTCAGCAGCTCCTCCGTTGATTGTACTGAACACCATGACACAAGCCACGCCCACTTGTTTTCCATTGGCTCAATAAATCCAAACCTTGCAATTTCACGGCACAAAAAAAGTAAAACTACGCACTGACTTTTTAATCTCATTTGTTCTGACTGCTGCTGCTGTGGATAAGCAGAACTGCATCGTTTTGGGGTTCTCCTATTACCGTAGCAACGGGTCTATTGTAAATGATGCAAAAATATAGGCACCCCTGTAATGCGCAGACCACTTACGACTGCCTTAATCAGTTAATCAGGAATGAATTGTAAAAATTTAGCGTTTCTCTGTGCAGCATCTGACTGTTGTGACCCTAAACCAACTCCCCTGATCTATACCTAGTCTAGATTTAATTCCTTTATTATTAATATTATTATTTATTATCATTATCTTAAATCACAGGTTAATTGGTCAGATCTGGCTCTAATCAATCTGAGATCATTAGGGAATTCTTCAGGTAAAGTGGGCATGTTAGAGCAGGATAATCACTAATGTATGCAGCGCAGGGGGTTCTCCAGGAACCTGTGGCCTTTGGGATGGTCTCCTGCCATTACTCTTATCAATCATGTACATAATGTGCATTTTAAGTGTTAAATACATGTAATTCAAATAAATGTCATTTGTTTATTTTTATTATTATTATTATTTTAAGTAATGGGGAGAGAAATTAAAATCAGGGAAAATGTGTGTCTATGGTGTATAATAATAATAATAACAACAACAACAACAACAACAATAATAATAATAACAGACGCTCGGTACGTTCCCCCAATCGCTCTGAAATGCGTTTGCATTGTTATGTTCATGCATTTATTTAAAGCAAACAAACAAACAAAGCACGACTTTATTCAGATATTTTGTTTAGTGCATCCACAGCGCGAGCCCGAATTGCACTTGCTACTCACCAGCGCGAGACATCAGCGCGAGGCAAATGTACAGCTAATAAAACAAAATGATAAAATAATAAATACAGTCATAATGAATCGCTCAGGTTAGCAGAGCCGAGCGGTAAATGATCGCCATGGTGTGGACCTGGAGCCGCGGTCTCTCTCTCTCTCTCTCTAACGCTGTCTCTCCTCTCCGCGGCGTCTCTGGCGATTACGTCATGCAGAAGCTCTCTCTCTACCGGGAATCGGATGAGTCACTTCACCGAACTGATTCATTTACGGAGCCGAGTCCTGAGTGAGTCGACTCTTTTGATTCACGCAGGCTAAATACTGACCTGATTTTTTTATTGTTTTATTTCTCTGTCTGTCTGTTCATCTGTTTATAT
>JAOVVA010000048.1:627899-636465 GCA_028565275.1 Leiocassis micropogon | reverse complement strand
ACACACACACACACACACACACACACACACACACACTGAGTATACACTGTCACTGCACAAATCTCTGTCACAAATCACTTGTAAACACACTTTATATCCCAGTAAGGACGATTCGTTCATCCAAACCTTTAGGGTGACATCGCCTCAATTCTAACGGAGTATAAAGTGACAGAAGAAGACTATGAGAGAGAGAAAGACGAGGTGGGGAAAAAACATGAAGAAGCCTCGTCTGCAGTCGCCCAGCTGGAGACAGAGACGGTCGAACTGAGAGAAATACACACAGCCAAATCAAAAGTAAGGATTTCACACAGGACATAGTGATATACGATGACATACAGTAGCTGATCAACACCTTTCAGCTCAAACAATCATAAAACAAGGAGATTCACTTAAATAAAAAAAAAAGCAATAAAAAAAAAAAACTTTATACCATCGAACATGCAACATGACAGAGTCGGTGTGATTGACAGGGAGGAGAGGGTATGTCCCTCCCATCCAGAGAGAACAGACAAACTTGCACATTCAGAATCCTGGCTAAAACGTACTTTATAAAAAAATAAAATAATTATAATAAAATAAATAAATATATACAGTATATATAAAAATTTTTTTAATGTTATTTTTATCACATGATTACATTATTATCATTAATTTGTTACTGAAAGGTTATTAGAATCTTTTAGATATTAATATAATAAAAATAACAATAATTATTATTACTTTGTTTAAATTGTCCCTGTTTTTTAAAATCAGTATGGACATACAGTGCATTTTAATTATACAGACTATCCATATTTTACCTTTTTGTATCCGCTTTTAATTAGACTATTGTGGACTTGAAAAGGAAATTGAGTGACGTCCTGACAGCGCACAAAATCCTGTCTGATGATCTTCACCAGGAGAAGCGTGACTGTCTCGACCATCTGCGTTCAGCTAAAGTATGCTGCAGCGACTTATAAAGTGTTTATATATATATTTTACTGTATATACATACTGTATATAATTTAGCATCCAAAATACAAAATAATCTCCTCTGAACAGTTGATATTGAGATGTATATCTGCTCCTTCTGCTCTGTAAAGCTTCATAACGGCTCTAATCTGAGGTGCTGGTTATTAATTGGTGATTTCTGAGGCTGGTGACTCCAAATGAACTGGTCTTGCTTTCCTGGGAAGGTCTTCATGAGAGACAGTTGGTGCTTGATGGGTTTTGCAAATGCAATACTGTTCTTGCAAGCACTGTTCCAGAACAGCTGACCTTCAGGTCTTAAAATAACAACTGACTGATGTGACACACTGATGTGTTATTTCATAGTTTTGAAAAAGTACAGTATTGTTCTAGAATGTAGAAAATAAATCCAAACTTCTGTCCAAACTTTTTAAACTTTCTGGTATATACATACTGTATATATATATATAAAATCAGCATCTCCATAAAGGTGGTCAGCAGATTGAAGCATGAAGTGCTCTAAAACATCCTGTTAGACGGCTGTGCTGACCTTGGACCTGATAAAACACAGTGGACCAACACCAGCAGATGACTAGGCTCCCCAAACCACCACTGACTCTACACTGGACCTCAAACAGCTTGAGTTCTGTGTCTCCTTCTCATCCTCCAGACTCTGGGACCTTGATTTCCAAATGAAATGCAAAATTTATTTTTATCCGAAAATATGATGCCTCTGACGTTGTCACTGGTTCAAGAGTGGCTTGAATGCGACAGTTGTAGCCCACGTCCTGGATACGTCTGTGCGTGGTGGCTCTTGAAGCACTGACTCCAGCCGCAGTCCACTTCTTGTGAATCTCCCCCAAATTCTTGAATGGGCTTCATTTACCATCCTCTCAAGGCTGCGGTTATCCCTGTTGCTTGTGTATCTTTTTCTACCACATTTTTTCCTTCCATTCAACTTTCCATTAATGTGCTTGGATACAGCACTCTGCGAACCTACTGAACCAGACTGAGACAATTTAAAGGCTCGGGAAACCTTTTCCGGTGTTTAGAGTTAATTAGCTGATTAGAGTGTGACATCATGATTCTCCAATATTGAACTTTTTACAATATTCAAAGTTTCAGAGATACTGAATTTGGGGTTTTAATTAGCTATAAGCCATAATCATCTAAATGAATAGAAATAAACACTTGAAATATATCAGATTGTGTGTAATAAATCTATATAATATGAGTTTCACTTTTTGATTACTGTATTAAATAAACTTTTCGATGATGTTCTAGTTTATTGAGATGCAGCTATAAATCTAAATGTGCATGTTTCTAGAATATTTAACAGATACGTTTGTCTGCAGGAAGCCCAAAAAGCAGTGATGGTGAGATGTGAACAGGTTTCCGGAAAGATCGAGGAGCTCAGGCTGAAGTGTGAAGAATACAGAAAGGAATCAGCAGTAATGGAGGAGATGGTCACTGCCATGCCGCAAGTCCTGGAAGAACTACAGTAAGTCAAGTTACTATAGAAGAGAAACTGTACAAAAATCCTTAATGTGAAAGCTAAAGCACTGGAGTGACACATGTGGAGTGGAACTCGTGCGTGATCTAAAAGCTACAGACGTGTGTGTATGCGTATATATAAAACCTCTATACACTTAAGTAGTGCTCAGTTAGTTTCAGTTTGCTGCTTGGTGAGGTGATCCAGATCAGGTTAACAAAGAAGACCTTTTTAATTAGCAATTGCAATAATCATGTTTCAATAAAGGTGTTCAATATAAGTGTCAGCAACTGTGTGTGTTTTTTTTAGGAGTGAATCTGACACGGTGGAGTATAAACACAACCTGATCAGCACTGTGATGTCCAGCCTACAGAGTGACACGGCGGCCTGCAGAAACAGGACAGCGCTTTCAGAGGAGGCTCACTCGTCCCTCGTTTCTCAACGACATGCTGTGATGCAAGACCTGAAGGTCTGGGGGGTGTGCAAGGGTTATTACTAAAAAAAAAATAAAGCAAACAAATATAATTCCCTGGCCTTTAAGTCATAAACCATAAATGTTGGCACTCCTGAGTTCAGTTACAAAAAAACACGGAGCGAATCTAGTTGTGTAACATTTTTATTGTAGTTCCAGAACTATATTTTGTAGGTATGAAGATGGTATATAGAATAAGGAATGAAGCATTTTCTCTATATATAATAATATAATATGTCTACACATTAGTGTCAGAATTGCAGTCAAATTTTTATATCTCTACATTGATTTTTGCTGTTACATTAAGGAAAAGGGCATAACATTTTCAAACAATCTTAAATTCCCCAACCTACAATGATCTTTTAAACTTTTTTTTTTTTTACTGTTACAAACCTGAACTTGAAACAACCTTAAACAATATTGTTTGTCTTTGAGCTACAGAAAAAATAACTCATTCTAAGAGTGATACATGGTGGTGGTAGCATCGTGTTGAGAGTTACCCTCATGGTTTTATTTACTCCTCTGTCGTTGTCGTCATTCCCCTGTCATGGTTGTGCCCACGGATTTAGTGTTGCTTTATGGGAAATTCAAAAACACCCTGGAAAATTTTATGTAGAAACCAAAAACAAGGCTCCGTCTCTGAACAGCTTCATCTCGGGTCCATTCAGGAATCCAGGTGTATTGATACTGAGATCATGTAACTCACACGAGTCGATCCCGTTCGACTAATTACGTGATTGATTTAGGGTAATTATGACACCGGGGTGATATTTATGCGGCCACAGCTTTCCTTTTCAGTTTCAGGTTCCTGTATGATGTTCATCTTCATCTAAAAAAGATTGACTCTACATTTTGTTTAGCTGTATGATTAGATTTCACAGGCTTCCTAAGATTTTGAGCTATACTCCTTAATGAATCATGATGTAAGGCATTTACTGCCATAAAGCACAAGACTCGCAAATCGTTAGCATTGTATCTATATAGAAATCGTACATTTCCTTTATTTTTATCTCTCCCTTTCTGCTTTTTTATCCCAGCCGTATAGTCATCCAGTGTCACAATGCTAATACATGTTTGTTCTGGTAATGCGACGCAACCTCATATAATTTTCTGTAAGAAATAATATGTTATGTGTTGCATGAAAGCCATGAATTATCACTTCATTTTGCTTGGAAAAAGCCATTTATTGGGGGAGTTGAGATTCAGGATTATGGCCCCAGTCAGAGCCTCGCGCCTGATGAGAGTCTCACATGGCTTATCTAATGTGAAATCGCCATGTGGTATATAGTTTCATTAAACGGTGATCAAGAATGCATTAGTTCAAAACAAGAAAAGGCAATGGAGCTTAATCCGCCATGCGCGCACGGGTGCAGCAAACTCCAAACAAGTTGTTGGTGCGAGACAGGCGCAGAATTAAAAGTCTTCCCTCATAGAGCCGGGGTCCCATTAGCTGGCTGCAGGGCAGCAGAGCAGAGCGCCTTTTCAGGCCTTGCTCGGAAAACAATAAAACAGCAGCAAACACACTCATTAAAGCGGCCGCTTTTACCAGTTAAAGAAAGGGAATGGTGAGGAGTACAGTCGCCGGGTCTTTCTGTGGAGGGAACTGATCACTGGCACGATCACTGGTGGATGCAGATCCAGAATCTCATTTTTGTGATTAGATTAGATTGAATTCTCGATCCTGATTGGTCAGTCCACGGCTACTGCGGCAGATCCATGAAGGCATTTGGTCTCAGATGTTCATATGGTACAAAAACATTCATGATGAAGGGAGTCTGGAGTGTGAACACTTTGTACCAATCAGAGGTTTATCCTCCAAAGGAAAGTCTTCATTTATTTATTTTTGTTTGTTTGTGTGTAGGTTTCTGTAAGTGATAGCAGCAGCTCACTGGGTTCATGGACGTCCCATACCATTAAATGCAACTAAAACTGATAAAAAAATAAAATAATAATATATATTTCATTTAATGAAGACTATATTGTAATTGCTTTGGTGAAAGAGGTACGAAAGACTTCATGACACAAGCGTAACTCTGCTTCGTCGCCCCCTGTCACGATTATTTCTCTGTTTTAGAGCACAGGAATAAACCACCGACGTCCTTCCTCCCGTTCATTAAGCCTTAAAAATAATGATGAAGATGTTTCTTGGAATCACGAGAGTGTACGTCTCTATGTAAAATAATTTCCAGCTTTTAGGTTCATGTTATTTATTTATTTATTTATTTTTAAAAAATAATAAAAATCTCTCTGTGCAATTCTACCGGCATGTTCATTTGTACGAAACAAATTAATCTAAACAGACACCATATGGCAGTCATATAGAGCATCCATAAGGCAGGTATAAACAGCTAGTAGGGTGTTGAAGCCGAACATGTACTCTAGCATGACTCCCATTCCAAATCAATTTGTCTCCCTCGTTGTCCCCGGCTCCGATTGTTTGTTTGTTTGTTTACTTGATCAGGAGCGATTCTCGTCAAAAAAGAGGAAGCAAAGTGCCGACACCGCCGCTTTCTTACATTCAACAAAGCATAATTTGTTCCATTTACACTTTGCAGGCATGTGAGACAGGCTTTGTCAGTGCCGCATGCAGTAATTAAGCTTTAAATCAATAGGCTGCATTTGTCATGTTTATGGCCGGTCCCTCTGCTGGCTTCCACTCATCAGTTAGTGCTGCACTGTTTTACTGCCCAAATGCACTCCATTATTTGTACAGGTACGACAGAGACGTGCTCGCGGCTCAGTCTTGCCTACAGCCATGAGATCTGCATGGAGATGAGATGAGACAGGCAAATCAGCCATTTATTTATTGTAATTTGTTTACATGCTCCTCTAAGTGCCGTCTGATTATTAGTGTTTGTGCATGTCGTAGCAAAGAGGTTTCACCGCAGCACTGCGTGTTCTGACATGCACGTGCTTGTTAATGAGGAATTTTAATCCTCCTTTTTTTTTTTTTTTTTTTTTAGGTAACAATGAAAACCCAAACGCATAAACTGCGTCACATGCCGATGTTTCTCAGCAGGCATGCGTTTACAATAATTGTTGTTTTTCTCTTTTTGTAAAAGTCTCAGACAGGATGCATTGTCACATACGCTTCGTCTACCAGTACAAACGTAGACGTAGCAAAAGAAAAAAAATCCATGAACGTTGGCACCTCTGTGAGTAGCTCCGGAAACATGGATCGAGTCCAGATGTTGATTTAATCCACCTTACATTCCTTTTCGCTAATAGTTGTATTGTATTTACTGAGTAGCGTGGTTCAGGTGTGAATACAGTATATGGTGTGATATCTGGAAGTTGAAGCATGCTCTTCAGTCTGAAGAAGCTACTCGGATGAGTAGTGAAACGTTTCTAGCTAATAAGACAGAAGTCCAGTTGACTCAGATGACTCAACTTCCAGATAACTGCACACATGGATGACTGAGAATCTTCACAGACATAGAACATAATAGCTTTAGCTGTAAGTTCAGTTTTAACTCCAGACACACATACTGTAAGTTCTTACATAGAAACGAGCGTTATGTAAACAGGTTCATTTGAATGTTTCTATATAACTATATACAGTTGTTCCTTCACTTTTCTTTTGCGTAATAAACCAAAAAACGGTTGTTCAGCACCGTTTTCCACTTCTGAAGTTCTGAAGACTTTCCGTTCTGAAAGGTTACACATTTGCCTCTGACCGTTACAAAGTGCTGACACTGGAGACTCCTTCCCCATATTAACCAGTGAGTAGATCTTTTTCTTTGATAAATGACTTCACACGGTTGCTTTATTAACGGTCTTGGACTACCCGGAGCGTCCGTTGTTGTCAAGTCATTACTACGCAGAAAGAAAAGGTAATAAAATGGTCGCATTAACGTAGTGTAAAACTGTAATTTACAGCTGCGGAACATCCAACGATCAATCGGTATCCAGACCTCCACAGCGCCGTGCTAGATAAATGCCTTTTGATTTGGATCCCAGTCTTTTTTCTTTTGCATTAACGTCACTGATGCTTCTCTTCCTGACTGCGCAGGCTAATTTGGGGAAAGCTCTAAAAGAGAACGCGGAGTTGGCGCTGGAATACAGGGAGCTGCAGAAAGCGGCGATGGTTGCCAAGCGAGAAGCTGTGTTCACGTCGGGTGAGAAAAACAGAGCCGAGGCCTCTTTTCACAATCACACGCAGGTAAAATGAATAGTCCAGAGCTCTCTTTCACTTATATACACTTATACACCAACAGAAGGCTGTTAGAGCAACACAGAGTTGTGTAGGCGATGTTTTTGGTTATACACACACACACACACACCGATATATATACACACACACACATATATATATATATATATATACACATACATTACATCATCACCGGGCCTTCAGTTGTGCAGCCGTGAACATGTCCAGTGCAGTGACCCTAAACAGACGTACAGTGTGTTCATTATCACAGAAAAGAAGAGAGATAATATTCTAACCAGATTTATACAGGAAGATTGTACATACAGTATAATGTTTCCACATGAAGTCTTTTGCCAGACGTGATGTTGATTAATTTTCTATTAACTCAGCTCCTGCGGTGCGCTTGTTCTAACACGTTAACGTTGCTATAGTAACAGTATGTTGTTTTCTCACAAATTAAACACATCATACGGTGGAGTCGAAGGTTATTAAAGTTTCCAGGTAAGTCTTTTTAGGAATTTTGTGTTACACGAACTCCCGTGTTTTCAGACTTGATGATGATGATGCCAAAAGTATTTTTTTAAAGGATCAGTTATTATGTTAGTCCACATCCTGGGGCGTATATAAAATATCCACTGAAATATTTGTAAATGACTGATGCAATTTATGCGGCTGTTCTTTAAATGTTAATATTAATATTTGTTCATCTTGTCAAACAGAAATTTAAAGGCAGACGATCGTCAGTGATCGAAAGAAAAACGTTTCTAATGAGTTATAAATGCGCTTATAGTCTAGTTTGCGTTGCTATAGAATAAGAGCATCGTATAATTATTCCATAGTAATATCCTTATAAATAGAATTATTTTACCAGCAGTACACAGTCAAAGTGTGTACCCTGAAAGGCTAATACTTCCACAACTCCTCATCTAACTACATGAATGTTATCAAGTGAGAAATGCATGCAAAAGGCAAATCCTGTGGACGGGATTCTCCACGCTCGTGATCAAAGCCTGATTTTCTTCCACACGGCATTCAGCCTTTTACAGTTTGTTGTTTATTTTCGAACTAAAGATTTTGACATTTTCTTTCTTCTTCCTCTACTTTTTTTTTTTTTTCTTTTTCCTAAGGAACATGGCTGACGCACAGAGAAGGCGTGAGAGACACCCGGGTGCCGTAAGCCACGCCGAGTGTCGCCTGATCTCATGTTTCCCATGCGTTCGGTTCTGGATTCTAATCGGTTAAAAGATGTTGATTAGTTTTCTGTAACGGTAGTGCTTATAGTTAGCGGTGCGAGCCATGAATCACGGCTTCGTTAAAATCGTCGCTATGGTAACAGACGGACTTGAAAGGCGGGTGCTCTGGATAAACAGATTTAAAGAAAAAAAAAATCAATGAGATTAGTTTGTTTTACATTTGGAAGGAGCCACCAGTGTGAGAACTTCCTCAGTGTGTTCCATTTGCTTAATAAATTAAGAGGGGGAATAAATTCCTCCAGAACCTG
>JAOVVA010000048.1:607899-622899 GCA_028565275.1 Leiocassis micropogon | reverse complement strand
ATTTAAGCAGCCGGATTCTTCAGCGGGTTGCACAGGCACAACACACCCACACGCCCACTGGAGAGAAACGCCCAATCACGAAAAGTAGCGCCACTGATTTGTCACTGTGTCTTCCTGAGGCACAAATGACTGCCTCCGACTAGCTCAACTAGAGTGGAGGGATGTAGTGCGGAGAAGTGTGTGTGTGTGTGTGTGTGTGTGTGTGTGATGGGGGGTGGATGTAAGAGGGGATAGAGAACGAGAGGGATGGGAGAGCATGAGGCTGTCATCTCGCGTACGCTCCTGCCAAATCAGGGCACTCTGTTCAGGGTTATGCAAGTTTACACCAGGGATAGCATAATTGACAATTGCTAACAACAGAGAACAGGGTGGAGAGTTGTGAATGGCCGGTAATAATTGGAGCGGATGCCCGCTGCGCTGCTCTCGGGGGAACGTAATCCAAGATCTTGTTTCTGATATAATTGTTAGTCAGAGAATTTCTGCATGGCTGGCCCAGCTCAGATTCCCAAGCTGGTTGACAGTGCAAGGCAGTTTAATAGAAAATCTGGTTGCTGAGTTTTTTTTTTTTTGTTTTAGAGCAGATGTGCACTGAACCCACATGCACAGTTCACCAGGAGTGCCGCATGCCATCTCATCCTCTTGTCTCTTTTTCCTTACGTCGTCTGATGTTGTGTGTAGGCTGAGATGGAGCAGCAGCAGCGTCGCTCGCCTCCATATCACAGCCTCTCGGGTTTTTTTTATTTTTTTTTTATGCATTATTATTATTCCACTTTTTTTTGCATATCTGCTTGCCTGTTTAAACAGGAGGACTTGTCCAGGGCAATCCAGCGCATCTCGGCCTTCCTGACCGACGCCGACGACAAACCGAGGCGCGTGGACCTCGATGGACTTAACAGGCCGATGCCTACGGTGCAGATAGCAGAGTAATTGGACGCTCACCTTTGTGCCAGACAACTCACTTATAACCCTCTTCAAGCGTGCTTCACTCTCTCCACCCTCACTGCTCCTCACAGCCCAATCCATAACAATGAAACAGGTGACTTTCATGCTGCTGTCAGGAATGATCTAATTTTAGCTGGGTGAATGATTGCAATTGGCTTTGCCTCATCAGATAATTAATCTATGTCACCATTAATTGGAAAAGAGAATAATTACAGGGCTGTGTTGACAGAAATTCTACGCTTCTCCACATTCCCGGATCTAATTACACCTACTAAAACCCCTCTTGACCTTATCCTGTGGTTAGTATACCTGTGTAGTCTTAACCAGCCCATGGCCAAAGTACACGTTTCCTCCCTCGCCGTGTCTCTCTCTCTCTCTATCTCTCCCTCTCTCTCTCTGTCACTCTTTTCGTTGTTTGTTCCTTTTTTTCCCCCCACGTCTTCCCGCCCGCAGAACTGTCTCTCTCAATCACTTTTCAATATTCAATCTTAATTTTGTGGAAGTTTAGCATTTTCAATGAGCTGGAGATGAATGATTAATGAATAAATTTAAATGCTTCATTTTGTCCATGGATCATTAGTCAAGTCCTTTGTGGGAAGGACCTGCAAAAAAAAAAGAGAGAAAAGAGGAAAAAAAAAAGAAAGAGAGAGAGAGAAGGAAAATTATTGAGACATTAGCCTGAAGCGATCCAGGGGTAAATAGTATGCACAGAAGGATGTTGTGTGAGCACTACCCACTGGCGTTCCTCAGAACCCCATGAAAACACTCGTGTTCCTATTTTCTCTCATCACATGACTAATGTGCGCCGGTGACAAATTCATTTGGGATGAGTTTCTCGTTTCAGTTCGGCGGCTAACTCCTCGTACGTTTATTTAAGCCTATGCATTTTATATGTAGGTATAGCTATAAATATACACACCTATGCATATGGTAGTTTTGTGTCTGAAATATAGAAACTGAATAGAAAAAAAAAGAAAATAATTTCACAAATTGAACTTGATTTGTCTTTGTAAATAATTATATAAGGATTAAACCCCTCAGCATGGTGCTGTTATAGGAAACTAATCAACAATGACATCATGTGGTGATCATGTGGTCCAATCTGAGGTGAAGCAGAGTTACAGTCCTCACCCTGAAGTTGATTGTTTTCTTAATTACAGTATGTCCTAAAGTGTTGTATTCTGTTTAGGCCACTTCAATCAATCAATCACTCAATCAATCAATCAATCAATCAATCAATCAATCAATCAATCAATCAATAATTTTTTTATTAAATGTCTTGTATATTGTATTGTACTAATTCCCTCTCAGATAATATACTTTTTCTTTTAGTATCTCAACATCACTCCTCTTCCAAATGTGCTGTTTCAGTGTCTATGTAAATAATATACTCCTGAGCCATTCCCCTTCATAGAACGACAGAGCTGAGCTACAAGCCGGGGGGAGGGGCTCTTCTTATATGAGGTCACATTAGAGGGGAAATCTAATTTAATTGGTTTAAACCCTGGAAAGTACACTGGAGATTCATCTGAATGTGTAAAAAAAATTATAAAATAGTAATAATAATAATAATTTTGCATAATAGGTGTCCTTTAACTAAAGGACATGCTGTAATTTTTCAACATTTATAGTTACATATCCAGCTTTAAACCACTGTTCTGTCGCAAGCCTGTATATTTTTTTAAAACTCTGTCGTCATCATTAGTATAGAAACATATGCACTCCTAGAAGGCTGCGATTTGCATTATTGGCTAATCCTTCTGACCAATCGGGAGTGAATAATTCAGGCACGCAGTCTTAACGCTTCTGTAAACCCCGAACAGACTTCCTGCATTCCTGACAGCCGTATATGAAGCTATGCGTGCGTGATGCTCTGCTGCTTCTTCGCAGCCTGTCAGGGCGTGTTCATCCGGATTGCATCTAACGCAAGGCTCCGGGAAATCTCACTCCGGAGACTTGTTAATGAAACAATCAAGCCAAAGTAGAGGCCACTGATGAGTAATACAACCGCATGTCTGTGCTACGTGCAACAATTTGCTGTCAGGATCTCAGGATAACGCAGTGTCAAACATCGTCCGTTACGTTATATTCACAGGATAGCGTATCCGTTTTTGTGCAGCGAGACCTGGTGTTGCTTCTTCGTTTTTTCTTTTTTCTTCTTCTTTTTTCTTTTTTTTTACGTGCTCTGGATGCCATGGTCATGTTTTGAAGGATGAAGTGTCTCTCTGCTATCTCTTCCAGTTTGGGCAGCCATATTTTAAATTAGTACACTTCCCAAACACATTCATCTGCGCCCTCTATCCTGCTAATCAATCCTGCGAAATAAATGGCACCAAACCTGGAACGCCATAGTGTCATTAATTTCTCTAGAAACATGCATCAAATCCATCCGTCGACGTTCCGCGCTGCTCTGACGCTGTGCACAGACACACGCTTATGCACATGCGTGCGCTTTATGAAATGCAAAAGACAATCTTTCTTTTGTATTCGTTTAGTCTTATGCAGCGCATGAGCATAGTCACCCCAGACACAAAGGGCTGGGGTTATAAATAATCATGATGTTCATGTTAATATCCTTATTCTTTTCAGTTTTCCCTTGTAAAACAAATAACTCTGAGTTACTCCTGTTTCTGCGATATTGAGTCATTTCAGACGGGGCTGTGTTCCCGGGTACAGTTAGCAGAGTGACACCAGAAGTCAGAAGTAATGGCTTTTTGAAGAGATATCATATTTAGCGAACACCTTTTGTGCCTTCTTGGATTAATGCCCCTGTTTACACCTGTGAATTTGATATTGATACAGTGACAACAACTCGAGCCGCGTGAATGATGCTGATGAGTTTGCGTAGTCATTTAAACGTGTATGGTGTGGATGGGGGGGAGGAAAAAAAACGTCTGGGAAGAAAAGACAAAAAAAAAATTTAAAAAAAAGAGAGAGAGAGAAGTGGCAAACAAATTCATCAGGAAAATAATGTATGTTCCTTTTTTCCCTCCACACTTGCCTGCTCTCCCACACATTCATCTTAACAGAATAATAATTTGTGAAAGTCTCTGACATTTGTGGCTAGCTAGCATGGTAATAAACCCGTGGCTCGGAACGTTTTTTACTTAATTAGAGTCAATCAATCCAAACTTTTGCTCACTTACCGGTGTGAAACAGCGATATAATGAGCAGAAATCAGCACGGTGATTGGAAATACAAATTACAGCTGTTTAAAGGAAACCACACACTCTACTACGTGGCCAGCGATGCAGAAGCCTGCTGGGGACATCTTGAAGGGTTTGGTGCCAAATCGACGGCTACAGTAGCTCAGGGAGAAGGTAGCTCTCACAGAGAGAGAGAGAAAGAGAAAGAAAAAGAAAGAGAGAGAGAGAGAATACAGCGAGGCTAATTCAGTATGGGTACTGTACAAAACTGAGATTCCTGAGTTTCCTTTTATACCATTTCACATTCATATAATAATTGGGAATGTGCCTGTTACTACAAGTGGAAGTGGAAATCAATCTACAACTAGGTGGTGTGATGAAGCGACATCGCTCTTCCCACCCAGAGGTTTTTTTTACCTTTCCAATAGCAGCACGTCCTGAAGCATTTCACTCCTTTTTAAAGTTTAATTAAGTGGAATGTGAACTAAATAAAACACAAAAAGAAGACTTTCCTGACACTGAAAAAAGAAAACCCTGACACTGGAGACTCCTTCCAAAAATACTAACTAAACACACAGTAAGCAAGCAGTGTACTTTTTACCACCGCAGGAATGTAAGCTGTTCCAACAGAAATGGTACTAAATTATAGAATGAGTGCATTTATATAAACCTTGCTGCTGTTATAGACTTTTAATAAACACCTCCTGACCAATCAGATTTCAGAGTTCAGCAGTGCTGTGATGCTGTGATATAAGGCCTGCTACTGTTCATGTCAGGGGTTTTTCGTTTTTGTTTTTTTGTAGTAACAAGTTAAGTGGAGAAGCCTTTTCATTTCAAGCAAAGGTTAATTTCGGAAGTTTGTAAAGCGCACAAGCCGAGCTTGGCAGCCACAGCTTGACGTTGTGTTGCAGTTATTATTGTCAGACTATCCAAGGGAGCACAGATAATGTAAAATTCCCTGCTTGGTCCCCGTTTGTTTCACTGCTGACTGGAGGGAGTAATTGGGTGGTGCTGACCATATTATTATCCATTTTCAAATGGGTTACAGCGGTGTCGGAACAAAGCAAAGGAAATGAAATTAAAGGCTTAATGTCTTCGAATGTTGCTTTTTTTTTTGCACCAAAAGGAACGGCAAAGCAGAGGGATTCAACAAATAACACAATCTGCTTTGTGTATTAGGTGATCTAATACATGTTGAGGGTCCTTTATGGGAAAAATCACAGCACATAAAATAACATGCAGTACATCAAATAAAAATGGTGGTCACGTAAACAACAAAACCATTTGTGTAAGAAAATCAGATCAAAGGGGAAAAAATACAAACTGACTTGTGAATAAATTACATGTAAAATTCACATGTAAAAATAAAAAATAATTTGTAAAATTATAATAATAATAAACTTGCATCTGAAAATAAAACAAAATTTTATTTACATAAAAATTATGTAAAAACCACATGAAAATAAATGACTCTTTTTTTTATCATGGGTAAGAATCACTATAAAAGATGAGTGTAAGAATCACCTATGAAAAATAAGGAATAAATATATAGCATGAGTAAAAAAAACTTGAAAATAAATTAGTGTAAACATCAAAAGTAAAAACAAATGAACCATCTGTACAAGCAAATAAATCATGTGGAGAAATAAAAAAAAAAAAAATCACCTGTATAAAAAATCTTGTTGGAACTAAAACACGTGAAACTAAATAACTGTTGTGACAATCATGTATGAAAATAAATAATTAATATTAAAATAAAATTACAAAATAAAATAATTGATTAATTTAAAATGAAATGTAAAATAAAATATAAAATTAGTTAAAACCACACAAAAATAAATAAAAAGTGTAGAAATCATGTTAAAAAATTATTCTGTAAAAACAAGCAAGCAATAAAAAAACATATGCAAAAATTTTTTTATTAAAAATCTCATGGTAAACAGAAAAAAAGTATGCTTTTAAAAATTACATGAAAATATATTATTTATTTGTGTATAAGGTAAATCACATTAAAAGCAAACAAATGAATTATATAGAAATCACATGTGAAAATGCAAATTTTTAAAGGAAAAAACCTTATAGAAAAATAAATAAATACAGTTATGATAAAAAAAATAATGTTTATATATCTATTTATTTTTATGAAACATGACGTGGGGACTAAATTGCACATCGTCTATAAAGGGTGTAGGAATCGTATCAGGAGTCAAGTTAGATGTAACCCTGCAGTCATTTACTCATTTCAGGAAGGCTGTCTGTCCTACCTGTAAACTCTTTGTTTGTTTGGTGTGTCCCTGTGAGGAGCGTTTGGGTTTGGGTGCTGCTTTAACTAATAAAATCTCCCAGTTCTCCTCAGAAATAAGCATCAGCTCTGCTCCAGTGGCTTTACCTTCCCCAGGTGATCGCGCCACTGAGCCCACAGCCGCTCCATCGCACACGGCTCTACTGCTGCTGCTGCCAACCCTGAGGGTGGCTACCCGTTAGCAGTGCACACACACACACACACACACACACGCGCACACACACACACACACACACTAAAATGCCTGCTTGCACGTATGCACTCAGGTACACAGACACACAGAGAAATGCTATTGTCCCTTGAGTGTCCCATCATGTCTCTGCCCTGGCTGCCCAGATGCTCTCTTGGGGACACTTCTTCTTTTACTCTTTTCTCTCACACACACACACACTGACACACACATACACACATTCTCTCTCTCTCTCTCTTTCTCGCTGCTGTGTTTTCTTTGTCATGAGTGATCATCTGCAGGTCTCCAAGCGCCCGGGCCCACCTGGTCGAGAACTCGCCCATTAGAAGCCCATATGTGAGAAAGAAGCAGCACTTCTACATTTCTACACCAACGCAACACTCCTGTGGGACACACACTCACACACATACATACACAGGTTTCTATTACTATCTTTGTGAGGACCTTCCATTGACATGCGTATAAATGCATCTAAGTAATGCTATGCTAACCTCAGGACCAAATAGTAAGCCTTTAATTTAGTTTATTTTGTTGTTGTTGTTGTTTTTTTTCCCATATGGGGACCAGCCAAATGTCCTCACAAAATCAAAACCATCAAGTATTTCTATCCTTGTGAGGACGTTTGGTTCCCACCAAGATATGAAAACATTCCCTTCCCCCTACACACACAGAGTATTAAAGCTAATTTGGCTCATTATTGTGTTGTTGAATCAATCATATGGAAAAAGTACATTTCCATTTGCTATTTGCTACTGCATTTCATTTCCATGTTTACTGAAGGTTCTGAAGAACAGAAGGTATATAAAGGAAGCTTTGATGTCTGAATCACAGTTTAGACATACAGTATATATGTTATAAAACTGGCTCATAATACGGCGAAGTCAAAAATACAGCGGTGCCATGACAGCGGTTTATCTGGTGTTTACTATTTTTAGTGATGGACCTAAAAAGACCTGAAAAAGACGCACTTGGTCCACTTTCCAACTTTATGGAGGTGAACTTTGACCTTTAGAATTCACAAACTTCAAGCTTTCTCTTGGATTTTGTATGTGTGTGTGTGTGTGTGTGGGGGGGGGGGGGGGGGCTAAATATGGTTTTTATCATTTCATTTTATAATTGTTTTTTTTACAGCCTATTTTGTTTACCTTAATGTATAAAATGTTTTTAAGATACTTATTTTTTTTCAAGATAAAATTCTGGGATTTTGTGCTAAGATATTGGGCTAAAATTCATTTTTTTTTGTTTCATTTTAATAACTTGTTTAGTAGTTTTGTTGATTTGTCTTATTTGTTTTTTTTTATGTTAAAATTCCAGGGGGTTTAGTGGTAAATTTCTAGATTTTTCTAAGTTATGTTTCAGTAGAGTTTTGGAAAAATTATTTTTATATGGTACAGTTCTGGGGTTTTGTGGTAAAGTAATGTATTGTTTTATGTCTCATATTCGATTAAATTAATTTCTTTCTGGGTTTTGTAGTATAATTTAGTTTTTTTTTAAAATCAGTAGTATGTTTTCGTGGTAAACTTTATTGGGTTTCTGTGGTAAACCTGTGGTTTTTGTGGTAAAACTTTGAGTTTTATGTTGAATTCTGTTTTGGTTGTGGTAAAATTCTGGGCTTTGTAGTAAAATTCAGTTTGTTTGTGGTAAACTCTGGATGTTTTTTCGCAAAAACTTTCTTTTTTAACAGGTAAAATTCTGTTTTGTTTTTGGTGTTTTAATGGTAAATTTCTGAGTTTCTGGTAAAATTCTGATTCTTTCTTTCTTTATTTTATTAGTACATTTTTAATCGTTTGCAATTTTTTCAGTAAAATTTTAATTGGTTTCTGGTAATTCCAGGTATTTTTTCCAATAAACTTCTGTCTTCTTTTGTGTTCAATTTAGCTTTTGTTTCTCCTTTGTAGGATTTTATTGCTAACAATATTGGCACATCTGAAAAGATTCCCAATACTGATACGCCTCACAGTCGTCTTCATCTCGGCTGTACTGTCACGAATAAAAGGGAAGAATATATTCTATTCAATGTGACCTTATACAGTATGTACTGTAGAGTCATTATTACTAACATGCTGCTGCGCACAAAGGACTAAGTGGTGCATTAGGCTACAAATATAGCATAAAGCACGCAGATCATTTACACGGAATAAACGCGGGTTTATGCTGTTAAGCGCAGGTTGAGTGAAAATAACTGCAAGCATCTTTTAACAATCCTAACATACTAGAGGGTGTGAAAAATCCACACTATTAAAGCTCAGGCTCTTCCACATAAGTCAAAGGCTTTAATATGTAATGAAAATACATATATAAAAAATACCAACTTCTTACACAAAAAGCTACTTTCTGAACATTGCCATTGCACCACACTTAGTTAGCAAAAATATTTTTACAAACAAGATGATATCGCAGCGCTCCGTGATATTAATATGATCTGTTCCCTGATCTGTAAAGCACCTGGTTATCTTGCTCGGCGCCGATAAGAAAAAGTGCTGCGGATTTCCAGTTTGTGAGCACATTTGGGCTGAATCTTTCACACGTCACAAATTGCAGATGGGAAGCGGTGATCTTGAACAGCCGATCACCCCAGCGTGACCATCTGACACCTTCCATTTAGGAAAATAATACTTTCTATCTTAGCATACTCTCCCCACTGCAGCCAAGCAAAGGAAATATGCTTGGAGGAGTTTCAGCTACTAACTTTCACTCCTTCTATGCCTCTCTCTCTCTCTCTCTCTCTCTCTCTCTTTCTGCTTTTCCAGGACATTTTATCTGAGTTTTTTTTTTAGGTTTCTAAAAGGCATAAGATACAGATATAGATTATTGAAATATAGTGAATACTATATAAAACACAATAGAATATTGCTCTGTAGAATTCACATCCTGTAAATCATCTCACCACAACATGCCACCAAGTAAAACTAGCTTTTTCTTTAACTAGAATTATCTTTAACAGTCTTCTATATATAAAATCTATAAAATATTTCTCAGACATAATGCAACATTATAGGATGTTAAAATATACTGATATAAAAATTTTATGAAATGCTGCTCTAAAAATGTAAATGCTTAAATAACCTAAATGACTACTAAGTAAGGAATAAGACACTTACAGGCAGGCTGTTATAGAAAACTAATCAACAGTGAAATATAAGCAGTTATTATTTTCCTGTAACAGCATCAACCGAAGTAAATATTACTTATTAAAGCAGATCATAATTAATATCTGTTCATAGGTTTATTTAATGTCATGGAGCAATCACAGAGTGGATTAGTTCCTGTCTGTTCTCACTCATGTTAGCGCTTTATTTTTCTCAAACTTTCATAATAACTGAAATAGAACTACAGGGAAAAACACGACTTGCTTCACCTTAAAGACTTTCTGTTACAAAGCATTGATAGACTCCTTTCATAAATGTTTTTAGTTTTAGTCTTCTTGCAGAAAACGTTCTACTGAATTTCATTCTTTAATAGCTTATTATTATATAACTTCAGGGAAACTAATAGGAAATGTTTCTAGTTAACAGATTGAGGAACTCTGAACAGGCTCTGGCCGTGGGTGATCACACCTCATCCCCCGGGTCTTGTGAAAAATCGTCTCTTCGTGCTGGGTTTTGTTCCGAATTTATATATCTTTTTCTTAAATAAAATGATCTTATGATTTAGACAATGATTTAAAACCAGACATTCATTTAAAAAATTTTCAATTAGCAGTTTTAGATAATTTTCCTTCATGGCAAATACACGTATAAGGCAGTCCTGCTGAATTCTTCCTAACATCTTTGTGAAATAAAATGTCAGATGTAAGATTCTCCAACACAAAATAAATTAAATTATTAATGTTTAATGTAAAATTGATATTTTGGGGACAGAGTGGTTTTGGGAACATGATAAGCTGTTTTTTTTTTGGTTGTTTGTTTGTTTGTTTTGGAGTGCGTGTGTTTTTATAAAAAAAAAAATTTAAAGAGAGGCTGAAATGAATGTTTATAGCTGCTATAACATAAGTGAGAACAGAAACTAACTTGTTACACAACATTAATTGTCATTTATCTTTAGCAAACTAATGAGGTGTACAAGAAGTAAAACTCTTTGGGATGTTCTGTTATCGGAAAATGATCAGCTTCACACAACAACAAATAACGTGCTAGTGTAGCAAGTGGAAATATCTCGAACACGGACAAATTGGTCTCATAAGACCTGTTTTTAAATACTTGTGGACATTTTAAGTTTTAATGACCATTTTGCTTCCTTCTAGAAAGAAATGCTTGAAATGGTCCGGTAGGACAGATTATTTTAAGCTTGGAAGGAGTACAAATGTTGGGAAATAATCATATAGTTGGATAACTGGGATCTTATAATATTAAACACTAAATACAATTGACAAGTTTTTTTTATACATATAGTGTTTTTTATCTGTAGGTCCACTTTATTAAAGCATATCATTGTTGATTATCTTCCTATAAGAGCATGGCATCACACAGTTTTATTAGCTCGTAAAACGCTAATACTTCTGCCTAGGTCAGTGTATGGATATGTATTGGGCATGCAATACATGTGTGTGTGTGTGTGTGTTTATCGGCAATGATCACACCACTCACTCCCTCAGCCTAGAGTATGGAAACTCCACTCACATCCAATACTCCACTCACGAGCATTACATGTGCGACACTGGCGATAAATAAGAGTTGGCTTTTTAACCCAGGGGAAGAGAGAGTTGTAAATGTTCTCAGTGATTTGCAGTCTCTAAGGGTTTAATTAAGTCCACAGTCTGCGCTTTAACATGATGAGACTCACTCGACGCCCCACCGTAACACGGCACACACCCGGAATGCCCCGCCGTCTCAAGTCCAAGGGCCTCAAGAGAACCGAGACGCTAGACGAAGCTTAACCGCTCGGAGAGACGGCCATCTCAGATGGTCTAACAAGTCAACGGAGAATTGGCTGATAGCATATCAATTTTAACCCGCCGCGTTCCACTGGTTATGAGCTATGACACTATGACGAGAGTCCAGATCGATAAAAACATCTTTTGTTAAATAGCTCTTTAGAAAATTATCAGAAATCATACTCATTTATTATTTAATACATTATTTAAGTAATAATTTACTTAATTTAGAATTTACTAATTTAGAATTTACTTGTTTTGGTGATTCTCTTCCTTTTTCATTTTTTTCATAAACATTAACTTGTTGCATCTCTAATATGTTTGCATACTAACACTCTTAGATCTTTTATAGAGCACAAAATGATTTCCAGTTATCATTGATAGCAGTTTTTATGCTTACACTAAATCCTATATGTTGAAAGAATCGGTTATGAAAATTATTCTAATATTCATTTTATTGCATTTTCATTTTGATAAGACATTTTACATGCAAAGAATAACTGCATGGATGTGGTGCGGTTATAGGAAAATAATTAATCACTCGATGATCTGATGAAACAGAAATAGTTACATTGCCAAAGTTGATGGATTTCCAAAAACAGAACGTTTTTCCTCTTATGCCACAACCATTTGCATGTTACAGTTTTGTATTTACCACAGAACAATTTTTTTTTTTCGCTGTTTAGAGTTAATCATTGTGGAACATCATCCAGTAAGCAAAATTCCTGTTATCACTTAGCAGCTGTAAACGCCCCTTCCCTCACCAGCTTCCCTAATGAAAGAAACAAGCAAAAATACACACCAGACTTCATTGTTTGCTGTACAGATCAGAATAAGAAAAAGAAAAGGAGAAATATAGGTGAGTAATGTGGTGGGGGTATTTTGCTAATGTGTGTTAAGATACTTTATCATTAATTAAATACTCAGTAATTCTAAGTACTTAGGATCACATTTCTAACTAAGTTTTGTGTTCGATCCTGATTAAAAAAAAAAGTTTCATTGCATATTCCTTTTGAAGGACTAGAAGAAGAGGAAGTAAAAGAAGAAGAAGAAGTAGTACAGCAGAGCAAGGTGGTGGCGGTATTTTGCTGATGCCTGGTAAGATTTTTTTTAACATTCAACATAGATAAAAAGTGTAATTCTTAAACAGACAAGGAAATTACTTTTCAAAGAAAAATAAACAATAAAACAGGCGTTTAATTAGTGTAGCCACTTAATTAGTTATGGTAGCCGCTTCCAGAATAATTATGAATAATTGGGAATAATTGGGATTTCTAAATTTGGGATTACATTTCTCTTTTTGGTGAAGGTCTACAGTGTGCTTTTAGGAATATCTTTTGGATGAGCAGGAGCAGTAGAAGAAGAGGAAATTAAGAGGGTGAGGTGATGGAGGTATTTTGCTGATGTACGTTCTGATATTTTTAACATATTTATTTAACAAATTGCTGTGATATAAGAGGAATAAAACACTCCATGATGACCGCCACTTATATTTATTGCAAATATTAATAATTTTCAAGTTTCATTTTCTTTAAGGCGTTAAATTAGTGCAGCAATTTAGTTAGTCAGAAAAGCTGCTTCCAAAGTATCTATGAATATTTGGGATTATATTTCTAAATATGTTATGTGTTTGATGCTGATTAAAGATTAGATTTTGCTTTTTTATGTCATCCTTTTAAAGAACTAGAAGGAGAAGCAGAAGAATTATGGGCGAGTAAGGTGGTGGGGGTATTTTGCTGATGCATGGATATTTTAACATGCATAGATAAACTGTCATTCTTAAACAGATAGAAATTGTTAATTATTGACAAATTGCTGTGATAACACTTCATCATGGCCGCCAACGTTATCTATGGTAAATATTTTGAAAAGAAATGACTTTTTTAGAGAGAAATAAACAACAAAACAGGCATTTAATTAGTGTAGCCACTTAATTAGTCATGCTAGCCGCTTTCAGAGTAACTATGAATAATTGGGAATAATTGGGATTTCTACATTTGGGATTCTTTTTTTAGTGCTAATGAAGGACTACTCTTTTATTTTAGGTATATCTTTTTGAAGCGGTAACAGCAGGAGAGGAGGAAAAAAAGAAGACGAAATAAAGTGGGTGAGGTATTTTGCTGATGGGAATTCTGATGTATTTAAACATATAATTAATTAGTTAACAAATTACTGCAGTGTAAGGGGAATAAAACACTCCATGAATAGGAATAAGAGTAAGAAGAAATATAGGCGGGTAAGGTGGTGCAGGTATTTTGCTGATGTGTGTTAAGATATTTTAACATATGCAGCTAAAAAAAGGTGTCGTTCTTAAATACATAAACGTTGTCTATTGTAAAATTACTGTAGTATTTTACAACGGGGGTTCACTTCAGGGGGTTCGGGGGTTCACTTCAGGACGACCGGCACCAATATTTATTGCAATTCTTTAATGAATAAAAATGTTGCTGCGGTGTAAGAGGAATAAAACATTCTATAATGACCACCACTCATATTTGCTGCAAATATTAATAATTTTTTAAAGGGGGGGGGGGGAATAATTTTTTTGAGGCGTCAAATTAGTGCAGTCATTTAATTAGCCAGGATAGCTGCTTCCAAAGTAATTATGAATATTTGGGATTGTATTTCTAGATAGATTTGGTGTTTGATGCTGATGAAGGACTAAAGTTTGCAGGACTTCAGGTGTCTCTCTTTTGGAAAAGAAGGGGGAGATGAGAGGGACAAGGTGGTGGGGTGTGTGTGTGTGTGTGTGCATGTGTGTGTGTGTGCATGTGTGTGTGTAGGGGGGGGGGGGGGTATTTTGGCGATGGAGATTAAGGCAGGGGCTTTTTGTCATTTGTGCGAGACAAGCCATTCATCCATCCCGTTCTCAGCCAACAAAAAAAAGGCTGCTCCCAGAAATTAGCAGTTTCAGCTCAGCAGCAAAGCCGTCGGGCTGTGAAGGCACAGAGAAATTGACTAATTAGCAATGCGCACTAAAACTTGACGGTTCTCTCCATAACGGCGAGGCAAAAAAAAAAAAAAAGAAAAAAAAAAGACTCACTCTTTTTTGTCTTTTCTCTCTCTTTTTTCTTTTTTCCTCCCCTCTCTCTCTCCATAGATGTTTGAAATCGCAGTCATTTACGCTCGACAGTTTTTACAATAGCCTTGAGCCATAATTTTGCCCGTCTCTCTAGCATCCACAGCCCTGCATGGTCTCTCTCCGCCGGCCATGCGCGACCGTTTCTCTCCCCAACCGTGGATTTCCTATTACTCTCGTTACGACTCACTGAGCCCCAGGCCCAAGGATAATGATGTGTTGTTTCTTGGTAGCATAATTTGTCACACGTATATTTCTTCTTCTTCTTCTTCTCTTGCAGAAAGCACGGTTCTCTCTCCTTCTCTCCCTCTCCCTCTCTCTTTCTCTTTCTTTCTCAGCACTCAGCACACTTCTTAGTTTAGTTTAATTCACGCGTAATAAAGAAAGAAACAGAAATACGCTCCTTGCGCATCGAGTCTGTAGTTAAGAAGGGTGGATTTTAAAAGAAGAAGAAGAAGAAGAAAGGGG
>JAOVVA010000048.1:569272-592409 GCA_028565275.1 Leiocassis micropogon | reverse complement strand
ACATGTGTTCATTCATAGTTTTGATGCCTTCAGTGAGAATCTACCAATGGAAATGGTCATGAAAATAAAGAAAACACCCTGAATGAGTGAAGGTGTGTTCAAACTTTTGGCCTGTACTGTATGTATATATATATATATATATATATATATACAGAAAGTGATATTTAATCAAATTCAATATATTATGAAGTATATTGTTGAATATGAAGTTACATACAGTGATATACATTTAAATATATTTCTCAATATGTGAAAAGCGTAAATTCCTGTTTTTTTTTTATATTTTATAATATTATTCTGTATATCGTGAATATATTTTAGAATATGAATATCTTTTTTTCCTGGTAATTATTAGTTAGTATCAGTTAGTGTACCAACAAGGAATATTAACGTTATAAAATCTTTTCACTTTTCCAGTAGATCAGAACACTAAATCATTTAATATATTGACAGTTAATATATAGAGCAAAATATTTTCTTCACGTAAGGGGTTTCATATTCATTAGTTCATCCAGCACACACATACACACACACACACACACACACACACACACACACACAAAACACTTTCCTAAAGTCAGCAATTTGAACTCCAGGGCCCGTATTCACAAAGCTTCTTAGAATTCTCCCAGAGAGCTCCTAACTCAGCCTAAAAAGTCCTAGACAAAAAGCGATTTAGGAAACTTCTTAGAGCAACTCTGAGTAGGGAAAGTACAAAAACTTTTATCTTAGTGAGGAGGTGTGGTTGACCCCAAGATTTAGTCCTAAATTTAAGGTGAAATTATAAGAAAATGTCATAATTCTAAGAATTTTCTTAGAATTTCGTCACTAGGAGCAACTTAAGAAGCTTTGTGAATACAAGCCCAGATTGTCTGTTTTGTTCTCTGGAAACCATTTCACAACTTTCTAGGAACGTTAAAACAACATCCTATCATTCTAAATGGCCTATGGCTGTATACTTACATATTTATCCAACTGATAAGGAACATTTGGTAAATAAATATTGAGTTGTTAAATAAGTGAGTGTTGTTGCAATGTAGCATTCTTTTACAAAGTAATGTTTCTGTAACGTTTATTTGCTTAGAAGTGAACGTTCTTGTAACATTTTCTTGTGAATAAATCATCTTGTAACATTCTATCTTATAAACTAACCTGTGACGTCTCATACATTTGCTTGCAAAGTACTGTAACCTTCCAGGAACTCTCTCGTGACATTATCGTAACATTTTCACACAAACCAACAACAAAGCGTTCAGGTAACGCTCCTGCAACATTTTCTTAGCATTTAACCTCAGTGAGAAAGCTCCTGTAGCATCGTCTTACGAAACTAATCACCCAGAAGTGTTTCTGTTATGTTCTTTCATGGTGACTTAAGATTTTGTTGGGCAAATCTGCAATTCCAAAAAAATATATTGTATTTTATTTTAAAGTGCCAAGCTAATGTTCAGGTAACGCTCCCGAAAGATCTTCGTAGCGTTTAACCTTCCCGAGGAAGCTGCCGGAGCATCGTCTTATGAGCTAACCTCGACTTAAGATTTTGAAATGAACCTTCTTGTAACATTTTCTTGCGAGTCAACCTTCTAATAAAATTCTGTGTACAAACTAACCTCCTTTGATGTCTCTGTAACATTTTTGTGCAAAGCAAACGTTTTCATAATGTTTGTTATGGATAGATAACGCTCCCAAAACATTTTCTTAGCGCTTAACCTTTAACCTGTGAAAAAGCCGCTGTTATGTCTTTATGTAACTGTTATGTAACTAATCGCCTTGAAACGTTTCTGTAATGTTCTTTCTTGGTCTCTTAAGATTTTTTTGGGGCAAATCTGAAATTTTTCATTTTTGTTTAATCTTATTTCAGAGTACTGAGCTAATGTTCAGGTAACGGTCCCAAAACATTTTTAAACATTGGCGCTTTAACCTTATGTTGTCTTACGAACTTATCGCCTAATTGTCTTGATAATTAATCTAAAGTTATCATTCAGGAAACTCAATTTCAAGTTCAATTTATTTTATATTGCGTTTTTTAACAATGGTCATGTCTTTACACTACAACAAAACAGTCACAAACAACAGTATGTTTATGTTATTAGTGTACTTATGCCGTATTAATACTGTATACTGTACTTTCTACTTCACTACATTACTGCATCGCATTGTGTTACATTTTATATCCACACTGCTGTTTCACACTAAGACATCGCTGATACTGATGTTCAGTCGTATATCCCATCCATACCTTTATTTAAAAGAGTTGAACATTCCCGTTGTGTTTTCTTAGGGGAAGTTGTTGTTGTTGTTGTTGATGAAGTTTGCCAAGTTACCGATAAAGCATGAAATTTTGAACGTAATTAATTCTTTTTTTTGTTACTTGTTAGTTTTTTGTATAACCATAAAAGAATGTTGTTTTAAAGTTTACAGGATGTTTTAGGAACAGAGCTGTCCTCGGTAAAAACCCAAATACATCATACCAGGTTCACACCAAAAACATTGCATGTAGGCTTAAAAAAAAAAAAAAAAAAAAGAAAATTTAACCTTAAACTATTTTTTTTCTTAAGTAGAAACTATTTTCTACTTAAGAGGATGTGAATGTACATTCATGAATATTTTAGCTTCATATTGAGAAATAATTACTCATAATAATGTTTAAAAATATGGGGAAAATAAGGCATCATGGGGGAACCAGGAGTTAGGATGGATTTGCTTTCCTCCAAGCAACTCAACGCACAATATCTAATCACAAGGTTAAGTGTTAAAGAGGGATCAAGGCATAAAGTGTGTTTAGTAAAATGGTAACCTTTAGATTATGCATGTTGCATTGTTGTTAAGTTAATTCAGCCCTCTCTCTCTCTCTCTCTCTCTCTCTCTCTCTCCCAGCCTGAGGCTGGACTGGAGGTTCGTCAAGAGATTCTACACAATCGTAAGAGTGCTTTTCCCGAGCTGGTGCAGTCGGAACGTGATCATGTACGTGATGCTGCTCGGAGTCACGCTTTTAGGTAAAGAAAAATAATAACCTTAAATAAATTACATTTCAAACATTTGTTCCCAATATTTCTTATTTTCTACCTGCCAAGAACTCTACTAATAACCAGAATGCTGTTAAAACATATTGCGATGCTGTGGCTCGACCTTAAACAGGCCATTCGTGCTCGAAAACCCACAAACGCGGCCGAACCAAAAACAAAGAAGAGTGGGCCAAAATTCCTCCGCAGCGATGTGAGAGACGCGTTGCCAGTTATCGCAAACACTTTACACTTGACACCCAGTTACTGTGGAACAGAATTGCACAGATTGTATTATATGCGCGATCCTTGACCGTGGACTGTGCAAAACTGGGCGATGCACTCGCGCCCTTGTTCAGCTGGTTGGGGCAGCTTAGGATGGCGGTTTCTGGGTCATGTTGCGAGGAGGACTTTGTGAACAGAGCCTTTTTTTTTTTTTTTGGACATGAACCAATTTGTTCGTACTGGAGAGCTTTCGTGAACCAAGGTTCCACTGTATTAGGTTTAGGGGGCAATTACTTTTTCACATAGGGCCAGGTAGATTTGGATTGTTTTTTTTTTTTACCCTCAATAAATGAAATTGTCCTTAAAAAATGCATTTTGTATTTACTCGGGTTATCTTTGTGTAAAATATAGAAAAAAGATTGATGGTCTAAACAAAAAAGAAAAATATTTATAATATATATATTTTTAAATCAGGAAGGGGCCAAAAACTTTTCCACAGCACTGTTTTGTCTTTGACATGTCAGTAAGCCCAGAACCCTTCCTGCGTCTGCCGGTAGATGATATTTTGCTGACTGAGATCAGTTTATGGTCTTTTACTGCTTGAAGAAAAGCTCTAACGCGGGTACAAAGACCGAGGATTGATCTTCTCACGTGTGTCAAACTCTTAGAGTCCTGGCCTTCATGAAAACGCTATCATTTTGCTTGATAGAAAAAAAATACTATTTATGTAATAACGTTTGTAAAAAGGAATAAAAGTAAAAAGGAGACAAAATTAACGGCAGGAACATTAATGTGAAATAGAAGCTAAACCAAAAAAAGGGGGGAAAAAAGCACTGAGATTTTTTTATTATTTTTTTATTTTTTTATTGGTGCAATTTCTTTTTGATCAGCTTCTCTGCATCAAGATCTCTGCTAAAACTTCAACCAGGTTTTACAATATTCAGCTCTTTTAGATTGAAATATAAGTCAGTCTTTTTTTCCTGAGGAGTTAAAAGTACCAAAAGTAAAAGCAAATAATGACACACGGGGATTGTTGCAGTTCTGTAACTTTCATTAAATTCTTTATTCCTTTGAAGAGATTTATGAGGCGTTACTGACTGATGTAGGTTTCTTTCAGTTCAGCTGGTGATTTATCAGGTGGGTCTGATCCCGAGTCAGTTCTACGGCGTGCTGTCGGAGAAGAACTTCGGGCAGTTTAAGAAGCTGGTGGCGTTCTCCATCCTGCTCATCCTGCTCAACGCTGTAGTACGTTCACCTGTACAGGTTACATCCGGTAACCATAGAAACGCTCTGATTACATGGCGGAATGAGAGCATTAATATAACCCTGTGACTAGCCATGCCGCGGAGGCTCGCGGTGTTCACGCGCTCGTTTGTCTTCTCAGCTGAAGAGTCTGGAGCAGTACGTCAGTAACCTCCTGTACGTCGGCTGGAGGAAATGTCTGACGGAGAGCCTCCATCAGGATTACTTCAGCGGGCAGATCTACTACACCCTCAACGTGCTCCAGAGCGACACCGACAACCCGTGAGGTTTCCGTTTTTAACTTTCACCTCACCGCTAATCTCTCTTGTTTGAGATTGCTGCTTTATTTTTAGCCATTGGAGCCAGTCTAGCTTTAACGGCGTCCTTCTGTACCTGATAACAGACTAGCACCAGAATACGCACTGCATAGTTTTAAAATGAATGTTGGTGGAATTCCTGCTATGAGAGCATGTAAACAAATAAAGGAACACAGGAACATGTCAGGAAAGTCAAATGGATACAATAGCTTAAACGTTTTGGTTCTTGAAGTTTGTTTAATGTTAACAAAAACAAAAAAAAACGCACCTTTTTAGTTTTTGTGGCTAATGCTACCGTACAAGGTGTGAGGGTGTTCAAGTCAAAGTGGGACTTTTGATTGTATAGAATAACAGAACACAGTTATCAGAGACTTACTGTAAGACCCCCCCCCCCCTCTTTATTTCTCTATATAATCCCACGCTACACTAATGCACTGATCCCAGTGTTTCACTAGAGCTTGGGTAGAAAGTTTTCTCAGTAAGTACACCGGAGCCGGGATTGGACTGCCTGCTTCACGACTGAAACGCCGGCCTCCCAGGAATCATCAGTCGTTCCACTCGCTGAATGTTCTTTGAACATTTGCACCGTTCTTGAAGTCTCAGTTTTATGCCTTCATTCACCAGAAATTTCATAAATCCCGGTTTGACTTGAACGCCACGTCATAGGTTAACAAAACTTTAAAGATTATTACGAGAACGTTTTTGAGCTTTTCTTTAGTAGGTGACAGTTTTTGATGGCTGATTCCATCATTAATCAGTGGTGTTTGTCTCGTCATACAGAGACCAGAGGATGACTCAGGACGCTGAGAGGTTGTGTAAGCAGTTGAGCAGCATGGCGAGTCGCCTGGTCATTTCCCCGTTCACCATCTCCTACTACTCCTACCAGGTCTTTAACATGTGAGCGTCTCCAGACTGTCATCATTACTTCATCAAAAATGTCTTCCAGCTCGAAATTTGACTTGTTACCATGGCCGCGTAGTACGGACGTGTTCATTTAGTTAGTTATTTATCTCGGCAGAACCGGATGGATCGGGTTCGTCAGTATCCTCGGGTACTTCCTGGTCGGCACTGTTGCTAACAAGTTCCTGATTGGACCGGTCGTGTCCACGTTGGTGGAACAGGAAAAGCTGGAGGGAAACTTCAGGTAGTTGGAGTGACTCGCACACACGGAGAATCCACATCACCCTAATCACTCCACCTGCCCCTACTAAAACATTTCTTTGGCTCTTGTTCCTGTCTGTTTTTCTATGCGTGAAGATTCAAGCACATGCAGATCAGAGTCAATGCAGAATCGGCAGCTTTCTACAGGTCGGTCTGTCCGACAGGACTGTCCATCTGAGCTGTTTAGAGTCTGTTTTAAAAGCTTACCGTGTCTTTTGTTTCTACTGGTGTTCAGAGCAGGGATGGTGGAACACGCCCGGACGAACCACAGACTTCAGAGTCTCTTAGACACGCAGAGGAAGCTGATAAACAGGGAGCTCCTGCTCTACCGTGAGTCGCCGGCTTTGTGTTTGTACACCGTGCCTGAGGAATCACTCCCTCTAATGTTAAAACTGTCAAGTCAAGTTTAGTCTGCTGTAAGATTTTAATTTTTAATTATAATTTGAATTCGATAGAATTAGAGGTACTTTACTGGTTAGTTTGAAGACCCAATCAAAACAAATTAGTTATGTGAAAAAATGAATCAAAGGAAATAGTTGAAACAAACGGTCAAAAATACATCGCCCAACATTGCACAGTTCCTGAACAGCTACGGGGAAACTATGATGGAAAACGAACACTACCAGTTTTCACTACCAGATTTATAATCGGAGCTAAAGCTATTAATTCAGTTAATTATTAATCATTAATATCTCTACAAGATAAAATGTAACCAAAAATAGTTAATAATTAAAGGTTCTCGATAGTAACATGTGTTCTGTATCAGTGTTTCCCAACCCTGAGCCTGGAGGAGCCTCTGATTGAACTAATCAGCTAATTTACAGCCATTTCTGAGCACAAGTGGGTGTGGCAGGGTGGGGCGGGGCAGGCCAGGGCAGGGGGATCTCCAGGAACCACTGCCATAGACCACATGTTGAAATCAAGAACCTTTTTATAATTATGTGAACTATTTTTGGTTACATTTTATCTTGTAGAGATATTAATGATTATTAATTAATTGAATAAATAGCATTAGGAAAAATGGCCTCACTGATGCTGTTTGTTTTGCATAGTGTTTTTCCGGAGCTCTTGTTAACAGTGTGCAATACAGTATGAGGCATTGTATTTTCGACAGCCTTTTTACTTTTTCTGTTTTTTAACTACTTGGCCTGATTTAATATCTCAAATTTCTCATTTATTTTGATTGTACCTCTAGAACCGTTTTATTCAAATTTAATTTGGGGTGCTTGAAATGGTTAATGTTACCATTTATGTTTAATTGGTACGTTTTTAAACCATTGGTTAAGAATAATGTGTGAAAGTTGCTACTTGTGACCACCAGTTGGAGTGAACACTTTTGACTATATGGGAAGCATCCTCAGCTACATCATCATCGCCATCCCCATCTTTGCGGGTGTGTATGATGACTTGACCCCGGGCGAGATCACCACTGTCATCAGCAAGGTTTCGATCTAAACAAAAAGACTTTTAAATCATTTATATGTAATACTTCTGTAAACTTTACATGCTTAAATAATGGAATTAATTTCTCTTTTGTTTTTTATTCCCCAGAATGCCTTTGTGTGCATGTACCTGATTAATTGTTTCACGCAGCTCATAGATCTTTCCACGACCCTCTCCGATGTTGCAGGTTACGCCCACAGGTGAGTCAAAACATTGTTGATTTGAGGCTTGTTGCTTGGCTGAGATTTAAGTTTCGGGTTTTGCACAGAATTGGAGAGCTACAGGAAGTGATGACGGACATCAACAGGAAGCAGGGTGATCCAGACTGTATTCCTGCGGAGACCGGCAGCTCCGACAGGTATGAACTGATTGTATTGTGTCTGGTTGGGTATCCAAGAGAGTTGACTGGAGCTGCAGTGAGGTCCATTTCCGTCTGTCTAACAGGGGAGGAGAAACCTTCATCACGTCCAGCCCTGCTGCAATCGTACTGGACAAGCTGTCCTTTACGTCTCCGTTCTCCAAGGAACTGCTGGTGAGGGAGTTGAGTCTCAGGGTTTATGAAGGTACACACGTGCTGGTGGTGGGGAACACGGGCACGGGGAAAACGTCTCTCCTCAGGGTCCTCCGTCATCTCTGGGAACCATGTAGTGGTGAGACCAAAAGTTATGAATTTTGTCCACATCATCATTACATTTCAGTTTTTGGACATTTTTAATTTAAGAAGGTAGATCGCTCTTTGTTAGTTTTTTCCCCATTTATAGACGATCCATTATTATTATTATTTTATTATTTTTTTTTTGTAAAACATTTTAGAAAAAATTTATGACATGGTGCATCTAAATAAATTAGAATAAAACATGAAACTCATTTGTAGATTTATGACAAATAAAAGGCATTTTTGTTTTTATTTTGATGATCACGGCTCATGAAAAAAAAATCCAGCATCTCAAAATATTAGAATGTTTTATTTCGAGTTGGGTAATATTACTATTCATACAGTATAAATATCATGTATCTTCCGGGCTGGTTCAGTAAATACATCCTGCAGACTGCTGCTTGTCCAGAAGATGATCATCGACACCCTCTACATGGAGGATCCACAGAAGGTGCTTTACCGAAGCTTATTCCTGGAAAGATAACTGGAAAGGAAAAATGTGGGATAATGACAGCCTTAAAAATATTGTCAAGCAAAGGATTCCCCAGTCAACGCCTTGAACCCCATAAGGAATCTGTGGGCTGTCGTCAGGCGGAAGACGGGACCCCAACAATACAGACGAGCTGAAGGATGCTATCAAAGCAACCTGGTTTTTAATAACATCTCAGCTATTTAAGTGCATAAATGGACAGAATTATCAAAAGTTTGAGATTTTTGTATTGTAAATCTTTTTTACATTGATCTCATGAAAATTTCTAATAATTTAAGATACTGGATTTTCTAAAAAACATTTTCATAAAATAGGCAGGCTTGAAATATTTCACTTGATGTGTAATGACTCTACAGTGAGTTTCACTTTTTGAATTAAATTGTGTGTGTGTGTGTGTGTGTGTGTGTGTGTGGGCGGGAGGATCCAAATTCTTCTAATTTATTGGGTAAATCTCCCACAAATCACTTGACAGCTTCATTGTATTTTTTAATACAGTAATATAATATTACAATCCAGCTGAAAATTCTGGAATTTTAAGTTAAATAAATAAATAAATAGCATGAAATGTTTAATTAAATAAATCTGGTCTGTGTTTAGTTAAAGTCATTCTATACAAGAGTGATGTGTTTAAGCTGGCGTCCCTGACGCATGTCCTCAGGTTCAGTTCAGATGAACACGTGCTTTGGGCCGAGGGGAATCGTGTTCCTGCCTCAGAAACCCTTCCTGACTGACGGCACCCTTCGAGAACAGGTAGAGGAACCGGATCATACTGAACTTCTTGCGATGACGGTCCCTCTGCTTCATCACACCTTGCGGAGTGTTTGTCTGTAACGGTGTAACACGGATTAGGCACCGCTGACGTTTTGTATTTTGATTTGTCGGCAGGTGATCTTCCCTTTAAAGGACATCTACCCAGTTTCAGGTCTGATTCATTTCTCTCTCTCTTTTTTTATTTTTATATTTGTTTGTTTTGCAACACTTTTAATCAAACATGTGACTCTTACACAGGTACTCTTGATGATGAGAGAATTTTGCGATACCTGGAACTGGTTGGGATGGTAAGCCTTACAGATGCTTATGGATTTTATAGACTATTTTGGATTCCTTCATTCTTATTCTACTCACGATGTATGTCTTTCAGTCCAGTCTCCTGAAGAGGACGGGCGGTCTGGATGGGAAAGTGGACTGGAACTGGTGAAGCACATCTCCAGCACATCTCAGCTGCTATGGAAGTGAATAATACATTGCTAATAAAGGAAAAAGCTGAGGTTTTTAAGAAAGGATGTTCTTGTTTTAAATCTTCAGGTATGACGTTTTATCCCCAGGAGAGATGCAGAGGCTGTGCTTTGCTAGGCTTTTCTACCTGCAGCCGAAATACGCAGGTGAGTGTCGATCGATCTCGGCCGGTCTGCACAGACGTAGAGACGGAGTGTTAATCACTGCTTGTGCTTTCAGTGCTGGATGAAGCCACGTGCGCGCTGACGGAAGAAGCCGAGGAGCAGATGTACAAAGCTTGTAAAGAGCTTGGCATGACTCTGATCAGCCTCGGTCACCGCAGCAGCCTGACGAAGGTAACCCGCGATCAGTCACATGCTTACTGAGGGCCAGTTAAAGAGCTAATTCAGTGAAGGGGGGGGACCCAGGACATGGGCCACAATATTCTCTTGAACTCTTTGTAACACTCTTAGGACAAAAATTCTATTTTTAGTGTGTCTTGAAATAATGTTTATGGGAAAATTACTAATTTTGTACCTTTTGTCAAATCAAACCTACCCGTGATGATGTTTTTGCGCTTTGTTCAACAGTATCACGACGTCATGCTGAGGCTGTGTGGAGACGGTCAGTGGGAACTCACTCAGCTGGACACGAGACGATGAATCTCCAGAAAAACAGGAGATTTGTGCTCAAGGAAAAGAAGTGAGATGCTGTATTTCAGTTTACGGGGAAAAAAACAAACAAAATTTTTTTCACCAGAAACGTTTGATATCAGGTGAGAAACTCCGAGCTGGACCCGAGATGTTCCGGATTTCTAGAAATGACAACACTGGTATGCCCTTTCAGGGAAAATTTACAAACTGTGATCTAAATGCATTTTTATAAGTGATTGTTAAGAATACTTAAACTACTTGTGATTAAATGTATGTATGATTGAAATATTTATTCTGCTCACAATTTAATGTTCAACACATGGAGGCAGCGTGGTCCACTCTCTCGTCAGCACTCAATAAAATCTAAAGAACATTTCCAGAAACGACAAACAAAATGCACATTACGGTTTAGAGGTTATATCCACAAATAGAACCGCATCATGTGTTTTATTGTACTTCTGTGTGAACACGTCACAATAGCAAAGGGACAGTCCTTTCTTTAATTGATTGATTAAGTCTTAGATGACATTGAAGGTTTTTTAGAATAAAATGAAATTTCACATGTTCAGAGTGTACATTTAATATTGTAAAGTTTGTGTTACTTAAACTATGCAAAATGTGCAAAAATATGTAAAATCTTGTCAAAAGCCTCTCAAACAACTACGAATCAGTGTTTTTAATCATGTGAATGTTTCTTCTCTAAAGTGACACTGTGTTTAAAAAAAGTGTTTTGCATAATGTAATTCGGTTCTGTATCAAAGCATATTTATGGAAAGTTGACTGGAGGGGAAAAGTGTGGTAGGAAATGTTGCACAAGCAGCAGGGATGACCGTTAAGCAAAGCCGATTCAAGAAAGCTTCATATGGAATAGAATGAGGCTGAAGTCAGTGTATCAAGAGCCACCGTGCACAGACGTCTTCGGGAAATGGTCTGCAACTGTATCAAGGCACTCCTAAACCACACAACCTCAGGAGCATCTTGTCTGGGCCAAGTAGAAAATGAACTGGACTGTTGCTCAGCCATCAAAAGTCTTTTCAGATGAAAAGTAAATTCTGCATTTCATTCGGAAATCAAGGTTCCAGAGTCTTGAACAGCGGAGAGGCACAGAATCCAATTTGCTTGAAGGTCTAGTGCGATGTTTCCATAATGATTTGCGGTGCCATGTCATCTGCTGTTGTTTTATCCAAAGGCAACACAGCCGTCTGCCAAGATACTTTAGAGCACTTGATGCTTCCGTCTCCTGAAAAGCTTTTACAGAGATGCTAATTTCCTTCTCCAGCAGGACGTAGCATCTGCCCACAGTGCCAAAACTAACACTAACTGGTTTGCTGACCATGATATTGTTGTGCTTTGGATATGGGCAAGCGGAAGATGAGAAATACCCGACCCGACAATATAGACGAGCTGAAGGCTGCTATCGAAGCAACCTGGTTTTCAATAAAGCCTCAGCAGTGCCACAGGCTGATCACCTCCATGCCACGCTGCACTGATGCAGTAGTTTGTGCTAAAGGCCAAGTATTAGGTGCATAAATTGACATAATTTTTAGAAGTTTGACATTTCTGTATTGTAAATTATTTAGATTGATCTTAGCAAATGTTGTAATATTTTGAGATACTGGATTTTTTTATTTTTATGCGCTGTAATTATAAAAAAAACAATAAAAAAAAGATTATTAGACAAAACCTATGTTTTCAAGAAAATAATTTAAATAAATCTTTTTATGTCTGACGGTGTTGACATAAATCCTGTAATGCACTGAAAAGATTGTCATTAGTACAAAAATGTTACAACTGGGAGTTTTTAGAAATGTTTTTTTTTTTTCAAAATTAAGAAGAATGAACTTTTGAGCCAGTTCTCAAGAATGAATGATGTAATAATTGTAGAATATGTGAGGATTTTACTTTTAGTGCAACTTTTTTAGATGCACTATAGTTAGATACAGTACTGTGCAAAGGACTTAAGCAGCCCCAATTTTAAATTCAGTGATGTAGATTAAATTAATTAGATTAACTGCAACAGGGGCGGCACGTGATGGTGGTGTAGTGGTTAGCACTGTCGCCTTGCACCTCCAGGGTCCGGGTTCGATTCCTGGCCAGGTTCGATTCCCGTCTCTGTGTGCACGGAGTTTGCATGTTCTCCCCGTGCTTGGTGGGTTTCCTACAGGTACTCTGGTTTCCTCCCACAGTCTAAAAACCTACAGATTAGCCAAGTATGTGAGTGAGTGTCTGTGCCCTGTAAAGGATTGGCACCCTGTCCAGTGTGTACCCTGCCTTGTGCCCCAATTCTCCTGGAATAGGCTACAGGCCCCCGTGACCCTGAATACAGGATAAAGTGGTATAGGCCTCATTTCTCCTCTCGTCCGTTTCAAACATACAGCATTCAGGATCACCAGCTGCATGCCTTACGTTCCTCTGAAACTGCTCAGGTACAGGGCCTCGACTGGAAATGAGAACCAAAAAAGTCTTTCAGGAAGCCAGGAGAACTATTCCTCAAGACTGCATTAAAAATACAAGAAAGTCTGGCTCTTTTGAAGCAAAATGTGAAGAAATGAGGGGGGCTCAAGACTTCTGCCTAAGTAGATAGATGTGTGTATGTTATCTGGATTTAACGGAATTTGTACAAAACAATTTTAAAGTTGTGCGTTTACGTAGTTATCCAATCATGTTACTGATCACATAAAACATCAGAATGGAAAAAACGCCAAAGGTTATTGCTGCCAGAAAGGATGGTATTTCAGAATTTGTTCATCTCCTTAACTTTTCATACAACATTCTAAACAGATCATCAAGAGGAAAAACTCTGTTAATGAGCAATATCGGAGGAGAACTGCCAGAGTAGTCTGAGCTAACTGGAATTTAACTCGTATCATTCTTTATACCTGTGGTGAGTATAAAAGCAACAAAAAAATGCATATACAGTATGATCATAGGCACGAACATTTGTATAGCGCTTTTAACAATTGACATTGTCGCAAAGCAGCTTTACACAATCTACTGTGAGCACGCACTCGCTGAAACTGAGCAGTTAGAGATTAAAATGTTGGCTTGTGTGTGGAATCTTAAATATTCTGCTGCAGCATCAGAATTTAGTCTCGCAAGCATGGAGCTGACTTTCCTTATGTGAATAGTTCAGGCAAGTGGGGGTGGTGTAATGATGTGCGGCATGTTTTCCTGACCCTCATTGGACCATCTGTTTGCCATGGAAATCCCTTTATAGCCACAATTGACCAATCTTATAATGGTTCTTTATGATGTTTATAATGATGTGCCCTGTCACAAAGCGAAAGTCATCTGATGCAGTCATGTCCATTTAGACCAAGAGCTCAAAGGAATGTTTCCAACATGCTGTCAGAGAATTGAGTCTGTTGAGTCCGTACTGCACTAAAACTGACGTCTCAGACATGCGTATTGGTTCTAAAATCCATCAGGTTGGCAGCATTAATCTAAGAAGCTGATGTTAAAATATATATTATGCAAGTTGTTTTATTCTGTGTCTGCTCTGTTGGGGGCGCAATGCTGGGAACATTCATGGCAGGTGTGGAAAAGATTGATGATGCCATGCTTCTTGTATGGGGAAACTGTACGAAATTTAAGATTGATGGATATCCAGGGTTCCTTTAGCAGCAATTCAGTTACGTACAGTGTGCTTATTTTGGGATTATTTTTCTTATCTAAAATAGACAAAAAAATTCAATAACATATCCTTTATATGTTTGTTTATATGATTTGTTGTTAATTTGTTGATAGAAACAGGAACATGTATATCTTTTTTTCCCTTTTCTTTTTTTGTTTTTAATTTTTACATTTTTGTTTTATTGTTCTTTTTGCCTTCTGATTCTAGTAGTGGCTTAAATTTGGAAATCAAAATTCATACACTGCAAACAGATCCTCTGTGGTGGTGGCAGGACAATAATAAGAATCATTTGAAATGATGAAAAAATAAAATATTTAAATAAAAAGAAATGTTCAAGTAATAGCAAAATCCTTATTGTTGGAGGAAGAGGACAAGTAACCTTACAAATTAAGTAATTATTTGATTAGGACGAAAGGAAAGACCAAGGAAGTGGGACCCAGTCATTAAATAAAGGCCCTTAAATTTATAAAATTTCATTAATGAATATTATTAATGCAAGTAATTAATGTTATAAGTGCTTAAATCTAGGGGATTTATGCGTCTGTAAATGCCAAATTCATAATTTCTTTATACTTTATTTCTCTAAAAGCTTCAGTCTATTAGCTGTGGAAAACGCTACGTTGCACGCTGTGGCACTCGAAACAGGAACGGGATTAAAGCTCGGACTTCGAGCACAAGTCTGTAAACAGTAAGAGCTGTGGAGAGCTACAAGAGCTCCGCAGGTCTCAGTGCTTGAGTTTCAAGCCGCTTTAAATACAAACCGAACTCGACCTGCTGCTGTCAATCACGCATATGAATGGAGCCGCAGGCCTGGGAAAAGCCCGTTCGCCTTCTGCCTCAAAAACAGCCCTGGGTCAGTTTTTCCATTGGCTTATATGTTGAAATGATGAAGTAATCTTTTTTTGCCATTAATTACAATAGAATGAAAGATTACACGGGTTTTTAAAAGCATTTTGCTTTTAAATAAGTTACAGGATTTTTTTTGTCATGGAATTAGGAAATACATAACTGTTGTGAACTAACACTTTAAGGACATTTTAATGATTATTGCATCAGATTAGTTTCTATTTAATTTGGATTTAGTCTATAGTTTGGTTAACAGGGATGTAATTTAAAAGTGACCTTGTCAGTCATTATACCAGTCTCATGAAAAAAAGATCGAGATACTTGTAACTGACTTTCCCTTTTCCCTTTTTTGATCTTCAGGAGGTCCTAATGATGCAACTTTCTGTTAAGATATTTCATAGGAACAAATGTCTCTAGTTATGTTTGAAAGTGAAGGTGAGCTGTATCTTAGCGATTCTATATGAAAATATAGTTATAGTTTAAAGAATTCCAGAATTAATTAATTTATTTATTTATTTATTTATTTATTTTTACCCACTATGGCATTGAAAGTGTGAGAAATTAAAACTGATTAATTAATTATGGTGGATTTAAATGTAGTAAAAGTTTAAATGTAAAGGTTTTGGTGCAGGAATTCTGTAGCTTAATATAACTTGTTGATGGTTGTTCAATATTAAGTTGATCTGAAATGCTAATGAGTTTTCACATTTAGAGATGTGAACTTAAAATAGCATCATCTTGAAATAATAATGTAACAAGAGTTGAAAACATTGAAATGAGTCGTTCTGTTGAAAATAACACAAAAATAATGACACCTGAGTTGGACTTAAAATAAGATCTAATGAGATCACATTGAAATAATGAGAGCTCCAAAATAACGCTTTATTAGTAATGGCACATCTTGAAATAACCAAGTGTTACGGTACAAGAAGTTATTAGCTCAAATTAGTGACTTCTGGAAATTTTATTTGATTATACATCTTAAAATAGAGTTAAAATCCAAATCGGGTTGATATCAAGTTTGAAATATTGGATCCAAATAGTTAAGTGTTGGCTTCAAACGATGTTTAAATGTTATTCTGTCAAATAATGAGAACTCAAAATAATGACCTCTTGAAAGAGACATAGCATAGTCTATAAAAATACTAATTTTAGCACAAAGATATACCTTGAAAAGTAAAAATACTTAAAAAGGTATCTTAAAATTGAGAAGTTGAGGTCCTTCTGAATTATTAGCTTGGTATTGACGATTATAATCATGCCGTTTTTTGGCAAGTTGACTTGAAATATTAACTTAAGTGAAAAATAAGAAGATACTAGCTTGAAATAGTGACAAATTTTGAAATAGGTTGTCAAATAAAGACTACTTCATGGTAAGTCAAAATGAGAGATTACCTAAAATACCTGAAATAGAGCTAAATCAAAATGAGATTAGTTAATGCGATATTTGCCTGAAAAGAGTTGAAGTGCAGTTGAGAATTATAAGTAAAAAAAAATAAAATTTAAAGTAATGAAATCTCAAAATAGATACAAGACAAAATGATGATGGATACAATCTGAAAATAGTGAAACTGAGATAATAAAAAATTGAAATAAATGTCTAAAATAGTTAAAATAATGAGTTATTAATTAGGAATGGCACTTTTAACAAGCTGAAATAAATTTTTTGTTGAAAATTTAGATGCTAGGTTGAAATAGTGGTAATAAGTCATTCAGTGAAAAGCAACAAACTTAAAATTAAATGAAAATTGCATGAAATTTATATCTGTTGAAATTAACTCAAAATAGAAAGTTAAAATAAGTGGGGAAAAAAAGTAAATGTCTTTCAAATATCTTGAAATAATGAAATCAAAATGATTAAAATAACATCATAGCATAAAGGATATTCTAAGACATCAATATAAGGAGGTCCACATAATGAACTATTAAGTCAGAATAATGACATCTACATAAATAAAAGATCAAGTTCTGTCCAATTTACAGAGGACCATTGGAGGTCCTGAAATCGGTCTCAGAAAATGTTCTGTCTGTATGTCTGTCCAGCCAGATTTTGTCACAGCATCACGCAAAACCGGCTGGACAGAATTTAATGAAACTTTTGCAGCACTTGGATCTCTGCCTGAAGTTTAACCTGCACCATAAGTGAAATCAAAATGTTGAGTAAAAGCGATGTTCTGAACATTTATGTAGCGGATTTAATAATCTACTTTAAAATAAGCTAATAATGCGAACCAACCTGAAATAATATCACTGATTACATTAAAGCTCATCAGATTATTTTAGCATTGATCTTTTAACTATTTCTACAAACTCTTTAATCGTCAACGATGGGTACTTACGCTAGCCTTTAGCTAATAAATGAAGTTGAAATAATTAGGAGTTATTAATGTTCTAATTAATCAGACGGGTAGCTGTGGAGAAGCTGTATGTGTTTAAGTGCGGGCTCCTGAGGGCTCCTGAGGGCTCCTGTGGGCTCCTGTGGGCTCCTGAGGGCTCCTGTGGGCTCCTGTGGGCTCCTGAGGCCAGCTTGCTGTGCTCCTGCTCCTTGGGGCTGGAAGATGGCGGGATGGTGACCTGCTCAGGGACAGGTTTATTTTGGACAGGAGGCTGAGCCTGTGTGAGAGGAGCGTCAGCTGTGTGTCAGGCTCCAGAGAAGTGAGTGAGTCAGGGTGGTGTGGGGTGAAAGGGGGGGGGAGGGTGACGCCGTGCAGCTCCACATTCCTCCTGTCCTGATCACACTCACCTCCTTCAGCACCTCCCTCTCCACTCCTGCGCGCCAGCGGTCTCACCACTTTAACACATTTCATTTGTTTTTGTTTTTTTATTAGTTTCATTTATTTTTCCTCCTTTGTGGATATACTATTGGATATACTTTTTTCTGGACTTCATGACACATCTCGGACCCGCCTGAGGATCGGTAAGAGGTGCGAGCTTTAGGATTCTCAGGCAGGGGGGCACAAACTTCCGCAAAACACTGATGTTGCGGCGCGCGCGGTTGATTCTTTTGAATTCCGAAACTTGAATTTGGCTTAAGTCAGGTTTGTGGTGTTAAGTGTGTGTGTGTGTGTGTGTGTGTGTGTGTGTATGTTGGTGCATCAGACGGGAAAGCGCTCTGAGTGTGTGTGTGTGTGTGTGTGTGTGTCTTTAGAGCAGAAAAGTGAAGTGCCTGTAAAAAATATTAAGGTTAAATTAGCGCTCGTCCTATTGAGCAGCTGAGCGCGCGCCGCTTCTACAAATGGCAATAGCGCGAGACGCGCGCGGACAGCTGAGGCTATTTTCAGACACGAGCTTTAGAGTTAATGTCACACGCACACTCTCTCACACACACACGTCATCTTTAACTTATTATTATTATTATTATTATTATTTTTAAATAAGTTGTGGTTATTTTATACTTATCATTATATTTTCAAAAACTTAATAATTACTCTTTTTTTTTATTCATTTTACCTTTTTTCCCCTCTAGTGAGCAATTTATTATTATTATTATTATTATTATTATTATTATTATTATTGTTGTTGTTATAAAATTGTGTTGAAAATAACTTTTTTTTTTATTAGCACACTGTTAGGTCAAATTTATTGTTTTTCTCCTTGTTATTAAATTATTGCTCTTAATTTAATAATTAATGTGATTATAAAAAATGCATTCTCAAAACTGTCTAGGGAAAGACAACTAGTTTTGTCTTTTTTGTTTCTTCTTCTTATTATTATTATTGCATGCACCCTGTCGAGTAAGGTTTGTCACAATTTTTAACACAGTAATGCATAGTTTAATCATTTAAAATTTTTGTAAATGAATAACACTACTATTTAAAATACTTTTTATCTTAATTGTGTATATATAATGTAGATCAAACTAGCGGAAGTACATGTCATTGACGGTTAAAGAGTTTGTAGCAATAGTTAAAAGGTTAAAGCTAAAAATAATCTGCTGATCTTTAATGTAATCAGTGATATTATTATTATTTCAGGATGAAGCCCACAAGTCTGTCTGTCTGTCTGTCTTTCTGTACAGCAGAACTCTCTGTCTAACTTATTAATACAAAGAAATCATGTTCTGTAAGGTTGAGTATCGTACGCCTTGTTTACACTAAGTTGTCCTTCTTTCGTCATCACACAAATACACTCCCTGTTCGGTAATCAGAGAGTGAATCACAGAATCACAGTTTTGTCTTAAAACAACTCCAGTGCGTTCAAATTCACTTATACCACTTCAGCGATGTTATTTAAAGTGAAAATATGACCTAATCCCAGTAAAAATATTCATTTTATCTTTTCTAATTAATATCTATTGGTGCAGGTGTTTGTTTACATTGAGACAGTAGCGCATTAGTAGATTATTTTAAGGTAGATTATTAAACCCAGCACATAACTGTTCATAACATCACTTTTACTCTACATTTAGATTTCACTTATGATGCAGATTAAACTTCAGGCAGAGATCTAAGTATACTGCAAAAGATTGAATAAATTCTGAACAGCCAGTTATGTGTGATGCTGTGACAAAATCTGGCTAGACATACAGTTAGACAGAGAGAAAATTGTCTGAGACAGGTTTCAGGTCCATGAAATGAAATGTAAAGATATCATTGAAAGAGTTCTGACCAATGTACAGACAAAACCTTTCTTTTATTTCTATAGATAAAATTATGTTGAAATATATCTTTACAGCAATTATGTAGGGGGGCAATCCATGCCAGGGGGAGCATTTTAGCACATAAGGTATCACTAGGCTCTCAGGTATTTAACACGCCCTCACCTCGGACTAATGCGGATTTGTTTGCTCTAATGAATCTCGTTGTGGTGCTTCATATTACTGCTTATTATTAGTGCCACGATTTCGGAACATATGAGACAAACTGGTTTTAAAAATCCCGCAAGAAGAATAAACATATAATGATCTGTCCCTTCATCCTAAACATGTAATGATCAGAATAAACATATAATGATCTGTTCATTCATAGTCTTCTTTCCTTTTTCGGAGTAAGCCATGCTGTGTCACGCTTTCATTTCTGTTTCTTGAGGAAACAGACAAATTTTTCTGAGACTGGTTTCGGGCTCGCCAATATATGAAATGTAAAGATATTGTTGAGTTCTGATCAATGTACAGACTCCTCTTTAATTCATATAGATGTGATTATGCTAAGAGTGATTATTATATAATTGCACTCTGAAAACTGTCTAGATAAAGACAACTAATTTTGTCATTTTTGTTCCTTTTGAATTATTATTATTATTATTATTATTATTATTATGAATTTAAACATTGTTTAAATGCAGTATATACATGATATTTGCATTTTTTTGTGTATGAAAGTAGCCTATCTTTCTGCAGTGTTAAAGAGTTTTCATTCAGTGTATATTTTTCCCACTTTTTCACTCTAGAAGTTAAAATCAAAGGTTTTGAAATGTGTTGCTACTTCTTTGCATTGATCAGTCTTTCAATTTGTAGTGATTATTTTTTCCTAAAATTTATATTCTCGAGTCAGAAAACTATAAATTAATTTAGTTTTTACCTTGTTTTGGTGTGAACTGGCACACTTGCACAAGAAAGTCATGCAAATAAATAAATAAATTAGCTGTGTACAATTCCTCCCCAACCCCCCCAAACAAACACACACACACACAACTAATGTGCATTATTGTGTCTGCAGGAGCCAGTTATGGACCAGAATCTTTTTGGAGGAGCCCCTCGGTTCCTGACTCGGCCCAAAGCGTTCTCCCTTAGCGTGGGTCGCGATGCTACTCTCAGCTGCACCGTTGTGGGCACCCCTGTTCCTGCTGTCAACTGGGAAAAAGACAAACTGCGCATTTCCACTGGAGGGCGCTTCAAAACCATAGAGGATGGGGATGTATATCGACTCACCATCTATGACCTGACACTGGAGGATAGCGGGCAGTACATGTGCCGCGCCAAGAATAATGTCGGTGAAGCGTACGCAGCTGTGACGCTGAAGGTGGGTCCTCCAGCAACAGTGGTCGAACGCGCGCCGGGGTTCACAGTGAAGCCCGTGTCCACTAGAGTGGGTTTGGGTGGTGATGTTACTTTCTTCTGTCGTGTGGCAGCTCACCCTGCTCCCAAATTCGATTGGGAGAAGGATGGACGTTATCTAGGCGAGACCAATCGCATCAAGATCACGTCAGACAGCGAGTCCAGCACTGTGAGGATTCAGAGTGTCAGGAGCTTGGACAGCGGCACTTACACCTGCCGGGCTCACAACTCCATCGGTCGAGCACAAGCTGCCGCCACTCTGGTAGTGGACACGCAGGACACACGACTTCTCGACACCGACAAAAGCACCTCCCTCCTGTCTCACCTGCAGAAACGAAAAGAGGAGATGTGTAAGGATATTTCCCTTTACCGAACAACCGAGAACTACTCCCTGTCCTCCTCATCCTCATCTAATATCATTGAAGGGCTCAGCAAGCTGGGCCTTGCCTCTGATCAGGAGCAGCGAGTCTCAGTCTTGGCTGGTAAACTTCCCAAAGGTGTCTTCACCCGAACCTGCATGGTGACTGAGGGCAAGCACGCCAAGCTTAGCTGCTTTGTCACGGGCCACCCCAAACCCCAGATCATCTGGAGGAAGGATGGGGTGAACATCAGCGAGGGTCGTAGGCACATAATGTATGAGGACCAAGCGGAGAACTTCATTCTCAAAGTCCACTACTGCAAACAAAGTGATAATGGCCTCTATACCTGCAATGCCTCCAATTTAGCTGGACAAACCTACAGTGCTGTTTTGGTGATTGTGAAAGGTAAGCTTGGGCAGATCCGAATTTGTTCAAGATTTAAAGCCTTTGCATTCTTAAGCTATTTGAGCTTTATGTTCCTAATGTCAAAAATTCTTTGAAAGAGAAAGGACGCTGAGGATGAAAGATGCACATTTTTTTCTGGTAATTGTTTTGATCCGACTTTTTCCAGGTTAAATTCTCAGAGGCAATTTTTGCAACCCGGTGCAAAGCAACCAGGCAGGACTCTAGTTTTGTTGCTTTTTAAAATACAAATGTAGTATCAGCTCGTAATTATGTAGGTCATTACTCGACTTTTACCTTCCTGTTCTTATTTTTGCTTGGCATGCTTTTTTTTTTGGAGTAAAATAGTTTTTTTTGGGAGGAGGTAGGGCACAGAGGTAGTTTGGGATGTGGGTTATGGTAAAACTCAGTGGGGAGGTTGTGGTAAAAAGCAGTTTCTTTCTATTTTTGGTAAAATAATGGCCATTCTGTTTTTTTGTTTGTTAGTTTGTTTTTATTTTATTTAAAATTGGATCAGAGAAGAGTTTCCTTCCTGCCGCCAGAACATTTATAGCCGTACCCTGTACAGTTTACAATTCATCTTTGGCAGCAGGTCTTGGAGATGCTGAACTGTATCTCATTTCAGAGTCGCAACATAATCACAGGCTGCCATCATTCTTTTGCACAGTGTCATGTTGCGGCTATTTTTTGTACGTGTTGAGTTGTTAGTGCTTGTTGAGTGGGGACTCAATGTAACTTGATATTTGGAAGATTTTCTATATAAACGTTTATCGTTGTTTTGGTTATTATATTGTCCAGATGGACAAAAGCAAAGCAGTGACATCAGAATAAATCCCATGAGAATGACATAATGTTCAGTGACTAAATATATTCAGCATATCTTTGATTTGTAGCCAACAATAATTACCACTCTGTTATTCTAGAAGTTTCAGTTTCTCATATTCAGGTATGATGCGGTTAGCATGTTAGGTAACACATTTGCTAAAGGTCACAGTAACCTGCACCTCAAGCGAATGCCAGCCACACATAACGGCCAGCCTCACTGATGTTCCAGATTATTCCAGATTATTCCAGAACCTGAAACACTCTTAGTTTTAAGGAAATAATATCAAGTTACTATTATGGCTACTGTGCGAAAAACTCCTGACCACCAATCATCTGCAAAGCTTTTTAAGCAATTGGTATTTATCCATTAGAGCTGTTGAGTTTGTGATTCTGATTGTGATTGATTTTCTTATAATTTTTCAACTTCTATGGTATAATTTCTACAGTAACACCCAGTCCACAGGATCTTGTGTGTGTTTTATATATAGATGCTTTATCAACAGTGTACAAACATGTGTCGTTGTTATGGGAGTTTTTCCTTGCCACTGTCGCCATCGGCTTGCTCATCAAGGTATATCTGATCATTTTGATTTATACAAATTCACATTCCATACAAACTTAAATAATTCTTTTGATTGTGTAAAGCTGCTTTGCGACAATGACAATTGTTAAAAGC
>JAOVVA010000048.1:543008-562619 GCA_028565275.1 Leiocassis micropogon | reverse complement strand
TACACCTGCGAAGTAGGAAACGAGAAGCTGGCCTTCAAGATTCATGTGACAGGTGGGAAATTAAATCAAAACTATTGGGGAGTAAATTGAGTCTATAGAAGCTATGTTAGCTTAACTGTTATTTAGTGAATTAGGCTATACATAAAAAAAGTATGTATTGCAAGTTATTTATTATATAGTACCCAAACCTGATAAAATATTCCATGAACAACAGCAGCATTAGAGGGGGAATTAGCTGGGTTTTTGTTGTTTAAAGTGTTTGTGAATATCAAGGTTTGGGCATAAAATCCATATCCTTATTATTATTTTGCTGAGCTTTTATTGAACAATGGTGAAGGGCGAGGTGGTCTGATGAAGCACTATTTACCCCGCCCCTGTGTCTTATTAATTTTAAAAAAAAGTGTGGCAGGGCGTTTATATGCCGAGGTACCACTGTAAGTCAGTTTATGTCAAGACTTATTTAATGTCCTTACTGTAGCTCCCCCTGTAGAAACCCAAGCTCGAGCGACCTTTGTGAACAAGGACACCTATCAGAAGGAGGTGAGGGTTTCAGTCTCTCAGAAAGCCACCCTAAGCTGTGAAGTGTCCGACTTGAAAACGGAGGTGAAATGGTATAAAGACGGCAAACAGCTCATCTCCAGTAGGTCGGTCCACGTGGAGACGAAGGGCAAAACTCGTCAACTGGTGTTGGACAGCGTGGAGAAGAAGGACGCAGGAGAGTACACCTGCGAAGTAGGAAACGAGAAGCTCGCTTTTAAGATTCATGTGGAAGGTATGATTTAGTTTTTAATAACTATGCATTTAATTCTGTCAATAAAATAGACTGACTGAAAGCAGTAAAAGTAGAATTGTATTGAGTGTACAATGGAGTAATATAAAGTACTGGCTAAAGAGAGTGGTGTGGAATAGAGAAAACAATCATTTAATGATGGACCGAGTGACAGTTCTGTTCAGACCCTGATGCTTTTCTGATAAATAAAAATAATAAATATATCAGTAATTTGGAGCTATTTTCCTTGAGGTGGGCATGGCCATTCGTGTCACTTAACAGAGCCAATCAACACAATAGTTTAATGTGTATAGACAGTATACAGAAGAAACAGAACCAAAAGTGTGACACAGCATGGATCAGTCCAAAAAATGTTGGATGATGTAAATTTCCTTTATATTTCCTGCATTTATATGAAATACAACCAAGTTCAAACTGTGCAATGTTTAGATTAGTTACTGGAAATTGACAATATTATTAAAATGCTATGGAAATTTTCTCACTCAAAGAAGATTTTGGTGACTGGACCTTCTTAAAGTTTAATTCAGTACCCATGGAGTAAAGTAAAGAACTAAGAAGACTAGATTTTTTTTTAAGTAAGTAAAATGCTGTAAAGCTATAGCTGTAATGGAACTGAGTAGAACCCAAAAGAAAAACCCCAAAATGCAGCAAAGAACCGAACAGAGGGTTTAGTATCACAGTCTTAATTTCTTTACTATCAGTGATTTTTAGTTACAGATATACTGTATAGCAAATTAGCATATCAAGAACTATACCCCCAAGGACTATTAAATCTATCTTAGGGTTTAGTTTGGTAACGTGAATGAAAAACATCCTTTGTGTAACAGCTGCCCCAACAGAAGTTCAAGAACAAGTGAGCTTTGTGAATAAGGACACCTATCAGAGGGAGGTGAGAGTTTGCGCCTCTCAGAAAGCCGTCCTGAGCTGTGAAGTATCTGACTTGAAAACTGTGGTGAAATGGTATAAAGACGGCAAACAGCTGATTTCCGGTAGGACCGTCCACGTGGAGACCAAGGGTAATGTCCGTCAACTGGTGTTGGACAGCGTGGAGATGAAGGATGCAGGAGAGTACACCTGTGAAGTTGGAAATGAAAAGCTGACCTTTAAGATTCATGTTTCAGGTATGGAAATTGATTTCTTTCTTTTTAAAATTAGCATGAGTTCTACCTACAGTAGCATGTTTTCCCTTCAGGACATTCCTTGCTGCTGGAGCTGTTTGGTCAGAAAGAGTTGATAAATTTTCTCTCACTGCATCTCTGACAGTTGGTCTTCTCACAAAGCAAATGTTCATGTGTTTATTTTCCATAATAACAACTTGCACATGAAGTTTTAGGGTAGAAAGTTTATTTGAACAGATTACAAAGGCACACGTAATCATTTATGTGCTGATTTGTCTAAAAGAGCCTTGTAATATATAATTTAAGGGGAACTTTTAACAATGGTCATTGTCACAAAGCAGCTTCACAGAATCAAAAGAAAATGATGGAAATGTGTATGAAATTTGAAAAATGTGTATGAATCAAAATATGCATTATATAGTGGTGGGCAAAAGTATTAAGACAGCGCATGCCATGTATTATACAGTAGTTTTCCCTGTGATCAAAGCATGTGATGTCACTAATTAGCTCTAGTCTATCTGGCTTAAAGAGTTGTGCTTATTAGAATCCGTTGGTTTGGTTTACTTTTTGAAGCCTTGATGTGCACCTCTGCAAAAAAAAAAAAAAAAAAAACATCTAAAACTCTGAATTCTTAAGTGAAATTCCAGAAAACGTCTGTGGCAAATGTCTATACATGATCTTCATGAAGCAATCGAGCATTGAATGGATTGAGTGAATGATACCATTTTTTTTTACTCGAGCCCCAACTGGATCCAGCAGGTTTTGAAAAATAAAGGACTTTATGCTAAATATTGATTACTGTAGAGCTATATATCTTATCTGTCATTATCTTAACCTTATAATGTGATCAAAACATTGAATTTCACTTTTGTCTCAATACTTTTGGCCACCGCTGTATATTGTATAATCTACAGTAAACCACTGTGTGCTGGATTTCAAATAAACCAGACATAATATAATTTCTTAAGTTAAAAATAATAAGTTTTAACAAAAATATTGCATTAACTGTTTTTTTTTTTTTTGGCTGTTTATTTTTGTTTTTTTGTTTGTTTTTAAATAAAGACAAATTAAAAGAACAATCTCTTTTACCATTTTTGTCATTTAACTCCTACATGTAGAACTACTATTTCTAAAGTCTGTTGAATTGTATTTGGGTTATTTTCTCATGTGTATTAAAACCACCTTTTGTTTAACAGCTGCTCCAGTACCTCCAGTCCAAGCTCTTGCAACCTTTGTGAACAAGGACACCTATCAGAAGGAGGTCAAAGTTTCCACCTCTGAGAAAGCCACCCTGAGCTGTGAAGTGTCCGACTTGAAAACTGAGGTTAAATGGTACAAAGATCGCAGACAGCTAATCTCCGGTAGGACTGTCCACATGGAGACAAAAGGCAAAATCCGTCGACTGGTGTTGGACAGTGTGGAGAAGAAGGATGCAGGAGAGTACACCTGTGAAGTTGGAAATGAGAAGGTGGCCTTCAAGATTCAGGTGGCAGGTAGAAAAAAACAACCTTTTCTTCTTTCTGACTTATTCAATGTATCAGATTTTCAGTCTTTAAGTCAACTCCACTGAAACCTTTTGACAAGTGTATAGAGTCTGATTGACGAGATATGTTTGTTAATCTAGAACCTCAAGCCACTTTCATCAACAAGGACACCTATCAGAGGGAGGTGAGCGTTTCAGCCTCTCAGAAAGCCACCCTAAGCTGTGAAGTGTCCGACTTGAAAACTGCGGTGAAATGGTATAAAGACGGCAAACAGCTCCTATCGAGTAGGACTATCCACATGGAGACCAAGGGCAAAATCCGTCAACTGGTGCTGGATAGCGTGGAGAAGAAAGATGCAGGAGAGTACACCTGTGAAGTTGGAAAAGAGAAGCTGGCCTTTAAGTTTCAGGTGACAGGTAGGACATTTCTACTTTAGAACTCCCACTAATTTGGGTTCCTTACCTTTGTGCCTGGTAATCCTAATACAAGAGGATTACTTGATCTTTTTGGACACTTCCTGTGGCTCTTTAGGTATTGCTTGTTCTCCAACCTCTTCCCTCAGAACTGTTCACTAAGGGTGGTCCCCTAGAAACATTTAGCTCTCACTTTCATAGCACTAATGTCTTGACTTCTTCAATATTCATTTTATTGTGTTTTGTTTCATGTGAACAATTTTGAACTAAGAAGGAACAGCTCACTAATGATGCAGTAAACTGTCCTCTTCAGAACCTCAAGCAGTTTTTATCAACAAGGACACTTATCAGAGGGAGGTAAACGTTTATGCCTCTCAGAAAGCCACCCTGAGCTGTGAAGTGTACGACTCTAAAACGGAGGTGAAATGGTTTAAAGACAGCAAACAACTGATCTCTGATAGGTCCATCCATGTTGAAACCAAAGGCAAAATCCGTCAGCTGGTGTTCGACAGTGTGGAGAAAAAGGATGCAGGAGAGTACACCTGTGAAGTAGGAAATGAGAAGCTGGCCTTTAAGATTCAGGTGACAGGTAGGAAAATGACCTTTTCTCCTTTGAGTTATGCTCTATATCAGTCTTCAGTTTAATACCACAGTCACTTTCCAGTCCTTGAGTTATCCTGTTTCACTATGGACAATCTGATTGACCTGATTTGTTTGTTAATCTAGAACCTCAAGCAACTTTCATCAACAAGGACACCTATCAGCGGGAGGTAAACGTTTCTGCCTCTCAGAAAGCCACCCTGAGCTGTGAAGTGTCCGACTTGAAAACTGTTGTAAAATGGTATAAGGACGGCAAACAGCTTCTATCAAGCAAGACCATCCACATGGAGACCAGGGGTAAAATCCGCCAACTTGTGTTGGACAGCGTGGAGAAGAAGGATGCAGGAGAGTACACATGTGAAGTTGGAAATGAGAAGCTGGTGTTCAAGATTCAGGTGACAGGTAGGACATTTTGTTTCTCTACTTCAGTGGTCACCAATATAAATTGTTATTGTCCTGTACATCATTCATTCCATTCACTAATTTTCATACATTTTTACTGGTGTGGGCAAGTCATAAGGCCAACAGACTGAGAAGGTGAGTCCAGTCATTTAAATCCCCAGTCATAGATGTCAGCATTCCTGTTGGATTCTTAAATGTCCCCAAAGCCAATTGAGAGTTAAAATCACTCTAGCCTAATTTTGGGTCTGCCACAAAGTTGAGTCCAGTAGTATGTTACTGTTACAGATCAGTCAGGAGCTAACCAGTATCCTTAATAAGTTCCAGGAACTGCCACAGAGATGGTCTCCAAAACACTGAATAAAAATAGAACTGCCTTCTGAAGAAAGATCAAAGTGTACCATGTTAAGGAATCCTCTAGAGATCCTTGTAGAGATCCTGTCCATAAGATTTCCTCAGTAGAGTTTGACAAAGGTCTTGTCGTCCTAAGCGCACTGATCAGTTTGCCAGAACATCATTGAGGCTGCTAAAAAGTCTTTTTCCATAATCTCTCCAAACTCACACCAACCTCAAGCTTTGGATTCTGCAACTGATTTTACTGTAGCCCTTCTGGTTTCCATATATCTCAGTTAAACCAGCCCATATCTTTAATTAATAGTCTAAAACATATTAAATTCAATTAAATTTTATTTGTATAGCACTATTAACTATTGTCATTGTCGCAAAGCAGCTTTACACAATCAAAAGAAATTATGTAAGGTTGTATGAAATGTGAATGTGTATGAATCAAAATGATAAGATTGTCCCTGATAAGCAAGCCAAGGGCGACGGCGACAGTGGCAAGGAAAAACTCCCTGAGATGCAATAGAAAGAAACCTTGAGAGGAACCAGACTCAACAGGGAACCCATCCTCATCTGGGTGAAATGGATAGCAGGGATTGAGCTGCAGTCATACTGTGTGTTAGGAGGCTGGAGGTTCAGTATAATAGTTGATGTCTGTAAGATAAAATGGAGTCCAGTTTTGTTATTGGAGCATCAGGTAGACTTGTAGGAAATTCCAGTTCCAAACTATTGAGTGGCTGCAGTCACAAGTCCTCAGAGAACAGCTGTCTGCATCAGCCAAGGCCAGGACCGTCTTCGTAGTAAAGTGGAACTGTCTCCAGTCACCACACGCATCCCAGACAGACCACACAGGGAATCTATTCGACGAGATCTCCAACCAGAAGCGGGGCACCAGGATGGGTCAAATAGGTCCAGAGGGCAGAGAGGGTCTTGATCAATGGCAGCTGAGGAATGACATGTGTAGCTCGACAGGGAGACAGGAAGAGTTAGAGAGAGAGAGAGAGAGAGAGGGAGAGAGAGAGAGAGAAAGGAGAATAGAGAGAAGAGGAGAGAGCAGAAGAGAAGGAGAGATAACAGTTAGGTATTGTCACAGTCACACAATGTACTGTATAAGGTAAATGTATATGTAGTGCAGAGTGCAAGCAGGGACTACGGCAGGACTAACTATGACAGTATAACTAAAAGGGAGAGCCAGAAGGAAACACAGACATGAGGGGGAACTGGGATGTTAAGCAACCAATCACTTTATCAACAAACCTGAGTGATCAATGAGAGTGGGGCAGACAGCATCCAAACATACCAGTTCACCATAATACTCTATGTCCATGAGTTGCCCAGATCGCCTATTTACAAAAACGCTTGGCTAAATAAATAGGTTTTTAGCCTAGATTTAAACACTGAGACTGTGTTTGAGTCCCAAACCTTAATTGGAAGACTATTCCATGACTTTGGGGCTTTGTAAAAAAAAAAAGCTCTGCCCTTGCTGTAGTTTTCATAATACATGGTACTGACAAGCAGCCTGCATCCTTTGATCGCTGAGACATATAACTGTGTGTCATCAGCATAACAAGAAACCAATACCATGCATGTGCATTATGTTGCCCAGAGGAAGCATGTAAAGAGAATAAAGCCTAAAACTGAACCCTGTGGAACACCAAACTCCATTTGAGTACATGCAGAATAGTCATCATTTAAATCTACATACCAGTCAAATAGGATCTGAGTCAGGAGACTGTATCTTATGTCTTGATTGTATCATTAGTTGTTGGTTTCATTATTAATTTTTGGTTTAGGTGCATTGATATGAATAATACATAAGCAACAATGTGTACAAAGTATTGGTCATTGAACTTTAATGCAAGCCATGTAAGACTTTACTTTTATTGTAGGTTTAGATATAGTAGGATATTACTCACAATCATGCATTGATGGTCCAAGTAGCACTGTGGAGTCAGTAGGTGGTATCCTCTTAACCACCAACTCCACCTTCTCTAAGAAGGCGAATATGCTGAAGTGCTTTTTGGTGCGTATGCATAAGTACCTCCCAAGACTGGAAACCTGAAGACAGTTGTATTTTCCACCAGGAATAACTACTACTATAAGGCTGTCTGCCCGGGACAGTTGAGTATTTTAATACCTTAAAACTCTTAATCATTCTACCTCCTATGGGATCTCCAGGATAGGAGACAACCCCAATCGAGAAATTCAGCGTCAGAGCCCATACAGTGTGTTTGTATGTCAGGCCGACTATGTTGATTTTTATACATTTTTCACACCAGATAATTTGGATTTGTAACCTGCCTGCAAAGTGGTATACCCCACAGGTTTTTTCTCTGGTAACTCAAATCAAAATGTACTGTAAAACCTTTTTGGACACTTCCTGTGGTTCTTTAGGCATTGTTCTTGCTCTAACCTCTTCACTCAGATCTGTTTACTAAGGGTGGCCCCATTAGGACCATTTCACTCTCACTGGCATAGCACTAAGGTCTTGATTTCTATATTCATTTAGTTGTGTTTTGTTTCATGTGAATGATATTTAACTAAGAAGGAGCATCTCACTAATGATGCAGTAAACTGTCCTCTTCAGAAACTCAAGCAATCTTTATCAGCAAGGACACCTATCAGAGGGAGGTGAAAGTTTATGCCTCTCAGAAAGCCACTCTGAGCTGTGAAGTGTCCGACTCCAAAACTGAGGTCAAATGGTATAAAGATGGCAAACAGCTGATCTCTAGTAGTACTGTCCATGTGGAGACAAAAGGCAATCTCCGTCAACTGGTGTTGGACAGTGTGGAGAAGAAGGATGCAGGAGAATACACGTGTGAAGTAGGAAATGAGAAGCTTGCCTTTAAGGTTCAGATGACAGGTAGGAAAATAGTATCATTTGCTTCAGCAGCCAGCTTCATCAACAGATTTTTTTTGTACATTTTATTTTCCAATTTCCATTAATGGTATGAATGAGTTGAAATTTCAACAAACTGAGAAGGTTAGTCCAGACATTTCTATCTTCAGTCACTGATTCCTGCATTCCTGGTGGATTCCTAAACATTCCCAAGCCAACTGAGAGCTAAATCCCGCTAGTCTATTTTGTGTCTGCCACAGAGGCATCCATTATGATGTGCCTGGTACAGGTATAGCAGGAACCAACCAGGAGGGTATTTTTTAAAAGTTGAAGGAGCTGCCATAAAGATGGTCTCCAAAACACCTTAAAATTGTGGAACTGCAGTCTGAAAAAAAAAAAAAAACTTTACTGTGTTAATCCCATCCTTGACAGGGTTTGTAGAATTTCTTGTCTCACCATCTTGAGGAAGTGCCAGAACATCTTTGAGGCCACTTAAATGTTTGAATTCTGCAGCTGATTTTACTGCAGCCCTTCTAGTTCTCCTATATCTCACAGTTAAACCAGCCCATATCTTTACCTATTAGTCTAAACCATATTATCTCTAATGATGCAATCACAAAATTGTACAGGTACACCTTACCCAAAGGTCAATAATCAAAGAACACATAAGCCACCATGTGTTCAGACAAAGTGTTAGCTATTGGACATACATAACTTGCACCAAGGTCTAATAATACTTCACTTTTACAGTAGGTTCAGGTCTGGGAGACTTATCACAATCATGCTTTGAGCAATAAAGATCCAAGTAGCACAATGGAGTCTATAGGTTTTTTTGCAGATATGCATAAGTACCACCTTAGACTTGAACCTCATACAGGCAGCTCTTCGGTCCACCAGAAATAACTACCACTGGAAGGCCCTCTGCCTGGGACTACCTGAGAGTATTTCAATACCTGCCTGATCCCAAAATAGGAGACACCCCCAATTGGGAAGTTTGGTATCAGATCCCATACAATGTGTGTACATGTCAGGCTAGCTTTGTCCATTTCATAAATTTCTTTCACTCCCACTAATCTGGGTTCTTTGCCTCCCTACAAAGTGGCATACACCACAGGTGGATCCTGGTAACCCTGATCCAAGTGGGTTACTTTTTTTGGTCCTTTAGTCCTGTGGCTCTTTAGGCATCTCTCTTTTTCTGTTCTCTCCACTCAGATCTGGTGCCCCCTGAGCATACAATAACATAGGACAAAGGTCTTGACTGTGTTTTGTTTTCAAGTAAACAATATTTGAATAAGAAGGAACAGCTCACTAATGATTCAATAAACTGTCTTCTTCAGAACCCCAAGCAGTTTTCATCAACAAGGACACCTATCAGAGGGAGGTTAAAGTTTCTGCCTCTCAGAAAGCCACCCTGAGCTGTGAAGTGTCGGATTTAAAAACGGAGGTGAAATGGCATAAAGATGGCAGAGAGCTGATCTCTGGTAAGACTGTTCATATGGAGACTAAAGGCAAAATCCGTCAACTTGTGTTGGACAGTGTAGAGAAGAAGGATGCAGGAGAGTACACCTGTGAAGTAGGAAATGAGAAGCTGGCCTTTAAGATTCAGGTGACAGGTAGGAAAGGCCCTGTCTCCATTTTGACTTTTAATTAACTGTATCAGTCTTCAGTTTAACACCCCTGAAACCATCCTATCCTTGAATTATCCTGTTCCACAAATATGTACAGTCTAATTGACCTGATCTGTTTCTTAATCTAGAACCTCAAGCAACTTTCATCAACAAGGATACCTATCAGAGGGAAGTTAAAGTTTCCTCCTCTCAGAAAGCCATGCTGAGCTGTGAATTGTCTGACTTCAAAACTGAGGTGAAATGGTATAAAGATGGCAAACAGCTCCTATCGAGTAAATCCGTCCATATGGAGACCAAGGGCAAAATTCGTCAACTTTTGTTGGACAGCGTGGAAAAAAAGGATACAGGAGAGTACACCTGTGAAGTTGGAAATGAGAAGCTGGTCTTTAAGATTCTGGTGACAGGTATATAAAATGTTTAAATTTTGCATTTGTATTATTGTAAGTGTAAGTATTCCATTCTTCAAAACCCTCACCAAACTGGGATGGTTGAATTAAATAAGGCAACTTAGCTTTATTTGCCAGTATAACATGCACCGCCATGTTTTATCGTCAGATTCCCACCACCTGCGCCACTGCACATCTGCTGAGGATCTGGTGATTGCTAGTTGGATTATTTCTCATGCACTCGTTTTAGAACTTCTCTTTAATACTTCTCCCTTCAGAACTTGAAGCAGTTTTCATCAACAAGGACACCTATCAGAGGGAGGTGAAGGTTTCCACCTCTCAGAAAGCCACCCTGAGCTGTGAAGTGTCCGACTCAAAAACTGAGGTGAAATGGTATAAAGACGGTAAACAGCTGCTCTCCAGTAAGACCGTCCACGTGGAGATGAAGGGCAAAATCCATCAACTTGTGTTGGACAGCGTGGAGAAGAAAGACGCAGGAGAGTACACCTGCGAAGTTGGAAATGAGAAGCTTGTCTTTAAGATTAATGTAGCAGGTACGTTTAACAAAATTGTCAGCAACTAGTGAATTATTTTTTCTATTTACTTGACAATCCTTATTTTTCTTTCCATAGATGTTTCTGCTAAATTCCAAAAAAAATCCAGTGTAAAGGAAACTGTAGCTGCGCAAGAAACTGAGAACATTATCATGACCACGATGGTAACAACTGAAAACGCTAATGTTAGTTGGTTTAGGGACGGAGTCCAGCTGAAGGAGGGTGATAAGTACGAAATGAAGAAAGAAGGTTTGTCTCGTGTTCTTATTGTCAAGTCTTCTGAAGCAAAGGATCGCGGCACCTACACTTGTCAGACAGCTGAGGACAAGATGGAGTTCCAGGTTCAGATCAAAGGTACAAATCTGTCGAACAGTATGTCTGAGAGATTTAATTTCTTGCAGTTAACTTTTAAATACTTTCTTCAGAGTCTCCACTGAAGTTTGTGGTTGGTTTGGAGCCAGCATCTGTCGTCCTGGGCAGCACCATGACTCTGTCCTGCCAGCTAAACCGAGCTTCAGGGGATGTCCTCTGGAGACACAATGGCAAAGAAGTAAAGCCTGGAGGCAGATACGTCGTCCGTGCTGATGGAGCCCAACGTTCACTGATCGTATCTTCTGCAGCCCAGGAAGATGAAGGGGAGTATAGCTGCGAATGCAGAGATGATAAGACTACTGCTAAGATCACTACTAAAGGTGAGCAAACCATTGTCAATGCTGAATTCTTAATTAATTAGATATTTATTCTTTCACTCTATTTTTACAAGGCGTGCACAAGGAGACAGCGTTGTTTGTTCTGTTATAGCTCCACGTTTCGTGAAGATTGTGTCCAGGTTAAACAACGTCGTAGCAAACGAAGGCAAGGATGCCATCTTCAAATGTTCTGTCACTCCTGCGGATGTGAGCTTGAGGTGGATGTTTAATGACGTGCCCATCACATCCGGGACGAAATTCAAAATCGCTCATGGAGGTACCAGCCATTCGCTCACGATTGTGGGGGTCACACTCGAGGACGTGGGTGAGGTCAGCATGGATGCTGAAGGGAAAGTGTGTAAAGCAACTCTGCAAGTGCAAAGTAAGACGTACCAAAATGTGTATACACATATTTCTTCACCCTCGCTCATTATTAATCGGTTTACTAGATGGATGTTTCAGTAAAAATCCAGTTACAACTACTACAGCTGCAGTACAATTCAGGATCTTTTTTTGCATTAATGTCTTGAATCCTGTGTCAATTACCCAAGTACCCTTTTTTATTTACAGTTATTAGTTTCAACTAATTTATTAGAATGTTCCACAGATGTGGTGTGATCTGTGCAATTTAAACAATTATGCATTTTTTCCCCTCTATTTAAAATCAAGTCACACTTAAATAATTTCTGTAAAATTTCAAATGTTAAAGGCTCTAAAAAGTGTTGAATTCCTTACAAATATCCATGCTGTAGGTGCATTACTGCCACCTGCTGGACTGGAGCAGAAAGTTGGGCAGAAACAAATGATTATCTTATTGGACAAACATATGACATAAAAAAAATTACAAAAACTTGAATATATATTCAATATTTGATGTGCTATTAATTTGAAAATCGCAATGCCCGAAAAAAACACACTGTATCAGATCAATAGTCTACCTATGCTTCAAATCTCTAGGTGTTAGCATGGATGTTAGCTAACCACGTTTTTATTTCATTTAATTATAATTTTTTTGTTTGTTTTACGCTAAAGCCTTAACCATTTACAGCTAAAACTATTACATAAGGTTTTTTTAATGGTTAATAAGTAAATTGCTAATTGGCACCACAATTGTCAATTCGCCTGCATGACGTTTGTAGTGGTGATTTAGCGTGATGCAGTGTGTTTTCAGAATTTCTTGAGAAGACCAGGGTTTACTTTGCCTGTTTTTGCAGAGCTCCCTGTTATGTTCATTAAGAAGCTTGAGAATAAAACTGTCCAAGAAGAGGACAGGGTGGAGCTCCAGGTGGAACTGAGTAGGCCGTCCGACGATGTGAAGTGGATGAAGAATGGCATTGTACAGCAGTCGGAAGGGAATCTGCAGATTCAAGCTGATGGAATTAAACAGACTCTGATCTTCAAGAGTGTGACCTATGCCGACCGTGGCGTTTACTCTTGTGAAACTCTGGATGACAAGACTCAGGCCAAACTCACTGTAGAAAGTAAGCTGTCTTTGGGCCTTCATATCAGCTTAAGTATTTTATTTACCGATTTAATAATTAGACGTCACTGAAGTATCTTTGGAATTGAGGTGTGCATTAAGAGTGGGTTTTTATGTTCATTGCTTGAGCACAAGAATTTAGAACAAGAATTTAGGTTCTGTTTTTTCCCCTCCGATTTATAGTAACATTATATTTGCAAATACAATCAACTAAATTCATGTAGAATCAGTGTGTGTATGAACTGGAATGATATCTCTGAAGTTGAGGAAGTGTCATGGTTTAATTTTTGTGTCACTTTCAATTGAAATCCAAATACAGATATTTGGAGCACCTGAAAATAGTTTACAGTTTTTTTTATCTGCTTTAAATGTGGTCCTTTAGTGAAGAAGATTCAAGTTGTTAAGGGCTTAAAAGAGACAAAAGTCCATGAACAGGAGACGGCAACGATGGAGGTGGAACTCAGCAAGCCTGATGTGGAAGCCTTCTGGACCAAAGACGGGCAAAAACTCAGAGCAAATCCCAAAGTCCTTATTACAGCTCTGGGACCTAAACATTCCTTAACCATGTCCCAACTGAAGATGGAAGACAGCGGGACAATCTCTTTCCAGGCAGAAGGCGTCCACATTTCGGCGAAACTCATTGTTACGGGTGCGTCTTCTTATTAGCTGTAAAGCTAAAGTTAAAACCTTCTGAATAGAAAAAAGTCTAATTTAGACTTTTATATTTTGTAGAACCTCCTGCAAAGATCCTCAGGCCTTTAGAAGATGTGAAAACTCCGGAGAAGGAAAATGCCACCTTTGAGTGTGAAGTGTCCCGAGTGAACGCTGATGTAAAGTGGTTTAAGGTATACAGATACTTTGTACAGTCTTTGGCACAGTCATGGAAGTACTGTATATTACCCAACATGTATTTTTTCCCTTAGAATGATGATGAACTGAAACCAGGAAAGAGATACATGATTCATTCCCAAGGTCGGAAGCGTAGCCTTCTGATCCAGAAGTGTACTTATGAAGACCAAGGACTGTACGTGTGCAAAACGACAGATGACAACACTTCAGCCAACCTGACCGTTCATGGTAGAAAGGAACCTTTCTTCTAGGAGACAAATTAAACCAGAGGTTTAGTCCTTAGGTATCAATCGTTGGTGTTCTTATTTTGGTTGTCATTGGTCTCTTGTGCAGCCCGTGACATTAAGATCATTAAGCAGCTGCAGGATTTGGAAGTGATGGAGAAAGAGAGTGCAGCGTTCATCTGCGAGGTGTCGCATGATGAAGTAGAGGGTCAGTGGTTTAAGGGTGACGTCAAACTCAGAGCCGGGGATAACATCAAGATGAGACAAGAAGGTGAGAAAGTTTTACCTTAACAATAATATTATCTGTATTATAATGGGATGAAAATGTTTCACAATGTGTTGTTATAGCAAAATAAGTCAGAGTGGTAACTCTAGCACTTTATTCCTTTTTTTTTCTTTTTTTCACCCTATTCTAAAGGAAGAACATATGTTCTACTCTTCAAATCTGTCAAGGCTGAAGATGCTGCTGAAATAAAATTCACGGCTGAAAAAGCCTCATCAGTTGCCAAGCTCAAAGTCAAAGGTTGGTGCTTTAAAGTAAACATAATGTCTGTTGAATTCCTTGCCACTCTAGACACTTTAAAAACTTTCGACTGATTACAGAACTGCCTGTGAGATTTGTGAAGAAACTCAGAGACAAAATCGCCATGTACAAGCACAGGGGATTTTTAGAGTGTCAGGTGTCTCGAGAGAGTGCCACGGTCACGTGGTACAAGAACAAGGACGAGATCAAAGCCAGTAAAAAGCATGACCTGTCCAGCGAGGGAGTGTATCGCAAGCTCACCATTAACGACGTGGACTCTGGGGACGAAGCTACGTACACATGCGATGCTGTTGACGAAAAGACCTCGTGCAGGCTGCTTGTGGAAGGTAATGATAGAGGAAATAGGTTATTAGTTTTAGGTGTAAACCATAAGAGACCAAAGTCTGGAATCGCATAAAAAACCTCATCTGCAGAATTGTTTATTTCTTAGCATTATCGTCTACCTAACAATAATGTCAAAACATTTGGTCCTAGCTGAGCTCATAATATAATATCTTGATGATTTCCAGAGCAGGCCATCAGCATCGTCAAGGAGCTCAAGGCGGTGGAAGTGACTGAACCGTTTGCTGCCCACTTTGAGGTGGAAATCAGTGTGGAAACAGTCAAGCCGGTAAAGTGGACCCTAAATGGAGAGAATCTGAGTGAGAGTAGCGACGTTGAGGTCGAGAAGGAAGGCACCATGCATCGGCTTACGTTTAAGAAGACCAAGGCTTCCATGTCAGGCAACGTGCAGTTCACGGCTGGAAAAAGCAAATCGACGGCTCAGCTCACGGTGAAAGGTTCGGCTGATAGTAATTAGCTAAATGAACGCAAATGTGAATAACTCTGCATGGTTGTTATTGTTATGCCCTGGTAAGTCTTTTACTACTACTTGGCACTTAAACCAAATGGTCTTTGTCCTTTAAAATTTTTATTTGTTTAGCTAGAATCCAGGGTCATGTGCTTTTTTTTGCTTGCAGCCAATGATATTAATTAAATAATAACGGCTTCTCTACAGAGCGTCCCATCGAGGTGGTCGAGCCCCTAAAAAATGTCACCGCCCAAGAAAAGGCTTCAGCCAAGCTTTCCTGCAGGCTTTCCGCTGTGCCTAAAGAAGTGTCCTGGTTTAAAGGTCAGACTGTTCTGGAGGCATCAAGCAAGTATACTATGAAACAAAGTGGCACTGAAATGCAGCTGGTCATCCAGGCGCTGACTCCAGGTGACACTGGAGAGTACAGCTGTCAAACTTCGACCTGTGAGACAAAAGCCACTCTCACTGTTGAAGGTAAAGTACACTGTGCTTAACGTATGTAGAATATCAAGCATTTTTGACAGAGAAAAGGGAACATTGGAACACTTTTCAAAATTGGTCCGCAGTGCGTAACATTCAGATCACCAAGCGCTTGACGGACGTGGAGGTCGATGAAGGAGGTGACGCCGTGTTTACCTGTGAGGTGAATTACGCAGACGAGGAAGCCGAGTGGTTCCTTGACGACAAGCCGCTGTTCAGCAACGAGGTTAACGTTATCCAACACGTGCACAAGACACATACCATCACCCTCAAGAACCTGGCGCCTCAAGATGGTGGGAAGATCACCTTCAAGGTTAGGGAGGAGAAACAGACGGTCTGCCTCAAAGTGAAAGGTATGATGGTTTTGAGGAAAAATGTTTCTAGTGGCTTGCACAAGTATTCACCCTCTTATGTTGCAAGCTCGAATGGAAATCAACTTCATTGTTCCCCTAATTTTTAGATTCATGTAATAAAAGTATGGATACAGGTTCTAAGTTCTGATGACCCCAAAATGTAACTTTTTGTCTTTTGCATAAAACGCTATGTTTGTCGAGGAGCCCTTCCTTCAAGAACCCTTTCTTGTCTGTAAAGCATGGTGGTGGTAGTATCATCCCATTATAATGCTTTTCATTAGCGGAAACTGGTCAGCATTAATCGAACTAAATGTGGATGAATACACTTGTGCAAGGCACCATTGCGTAACTCTCATGGCACTGAGTATTATTCTGAATGTTTTATTTTGGTGTGTTGAACTGCAGAAAAGAAAGCTGTTTTCCTTAAGTTGTTAGACGATGTGATCGGAGAAGAAAAGGGGTCTGTGACTCTGAAATGTGAAGCCTCAAAACCCACGGTGTCCCCTGTTTGGCGGAAAGACAATGCCATCCTTTCTGCAGGCAGCAAGCATGAGCTGTTGCACGATGGCAGGATCCTAGGTCTGACGATCCGGGACATCACGCAGGCGGACGCCGGGGAATACAGCTGTGACCTGGGTACAGATCTAACCAAATCTAAGGTCACCATTAGAGGTATGATGAAAGACAAGGAAAATGCATGTTTACTTTATCTGTTTACAGTGTTGTGTCTTATGTCTAGCTTTGTATATTGTTACCTTAAATAACGTATATAAATAATAACGTAAATAATAACATATTACTATAGATCATATAGACCCTCTGAACAATCAGAATAGAAAATTCAACATCAAAATGTAAAATGCTGCTCTTGAAATTTTTTGCACATCACCCAGACATCAGTATTGGCATCACAAAACGCTTGAAATCCATGGAGGCGAAAGCAGGTGAGACCTGCGTGTTTGAGTGCATCCTCTCTCGAGAAAGCTCAGACGAATGCTCATGGAGCCTGAAAGGCCAACCTGTGACAAGCAGTGGACGTTTCCAGATTAGCAGCAAAGGGCGCAAGCACACACTTAGCATCAAAAGAGTGACTGGGTCTGACTCTGGGGAGGTCGTTTTCACTCTCAAGGACATAAACTCGAGAGCAACGTTGTCTGTGGAAGGTGAGATGTTCTCTGTGAGGATCTACTGGTCACTTTTTTGTCATCTATTTTTTTAAGTACCAAAAGTAAAAGACATTGCACATTGGTATCTGCAAGCAAACATATTAAACAGGTTCATTGCTGTGTTTTCTTTCACTGCAGGTGAAGTTCCTACCTTCACCAAAGAACTCCAGGTTGTTAGCGTCGCTCCTGGAGAAGATGCAGTGTTCCTCGGTGAGCTCTCTCAGCCTGGCTTGGACGTTGTTTGGTATAAGAACGGAAAGTCATTGCAGAAAAGCCTAAAGTATGAGATGATTCAGGAGTATAAGGTTGTCAAGCTGATTGTTCACAGTGTTACCACTAAGGATTCTGGAGAATACAGTTGTGAAGTGACCGGCGGACTGAGCTCAAAAACTCAACTGGAAATCAAAGGTGATTCTACAATTGTCTTGTTCATATCTGTTCCATTATAACTGCTGATTTCAGGGCTTAATTCTTCTTCTCTATTACAGAGCCTAAGAACAAGTTCATCCGTGAGCTCAAGAATATCACCGCGCCTGAAGGCGGTACCGTCAGTTTTGAATGTGAAACCGCTCGTCCAGCTTCCAAAGTCACTTGGATGAAAGGTTTGAAGGAGATCCTGGCAGGAAGGAAGTATCAAATGACGCAGAAGGAAAGAGTCCATATTCTTACAGTCAAAGATTTGGATGAGGCTGACAGCGATATGTACTCCTGTAATGTCGACACTGCCAAGAGTGCGGCCAAGCTGACCGTTCAAGGTAAAGACACTCTAGTCAGGACTCTACAATGATGTGTCATACAGTATGTGATGGTTTGTAAATACTGTTAGTAACAAGCATATGCTCAACATTTATTTGGAATTTTTTTATCCATTCCTAGTTATCTTTAATGTTGCAGAACCTCTATGAGATCTGTATCAGAACAAGGATAGATTTGCATTGTCTAGTCATCGGTCTTAATGTCAGAGGTCATCAAATGCAAACACATGCTCTAACAAACTCCTGGAAATGTCACTTACCTAAGTACGTGAATCTCCTAATGTGCCTATTCTCTTCCTCTGTTATCCAAAATGGTCAGCTCTTCCCACTATTTTCACTCGAGAGTTGAAAGACCAGAAGGCTCTGGAGAAGGAAAGCATCACCTGGTCATGCGAGCTGTCCAAACCTGGCATGCCGGTTCAGTGGCGCAAAGGCGATGTAGACCTTTTCTCTTGCGCCAAATATGAATTCCGGCAAGATGGCCACCTCGTCCAGTTGATAATTCATGATCTTAACACTGAAGACTCCGGATACTACACCTGCGACAGCGGAGATCAGAAAACCACAGCGCACCTCGAAGTGAAGGGTAGGATTTTGGCAAAACTGGATTCCTTATAAAGGATGGCACGGCAGGTTTTTCATTTATCTCAACTTAATCTCTTGGCTTTGCAGAATTACCCATTGTGTTTAAAACACCCCTGAGCAAGCTGGAAGCTGAAGCTGGGGAAACCGTCATATTCCGGTGTGTACTTAACAAACAGTGGGTACCTGTAGTATGGAGAAAAGATCAGAAGATTCTACAGTCCAGTAACAAGCACCAGTTAAGGCAAGATGGCGCAGTGCTCGAGCTAGTCATCTACAAGCTGCAGGAAGCAGACTCAGGAGAGTATTCCTGTGATTCTGGGCATGAAACCACTTCTGCTCGACTCACAGTGAAGGGTAGGAATCAGTGTTCTTCCTTCTTAACCCTCAGCAGTCACGTTAACTTAGCTTTACTTCCATTTCATGCATGGTTTGAGTTACATCTTTCCGCATCTTTCCTTTCAAAAAGATGCTACTTTCTGTGTTCCATTCTTTTCCTTTTCAATTCTTCTCACATGGAACATACTTCTCTAATAATTTCACCACATGACACCAAATCTGAGGTTGCATGATTCTTATATTTTTAATGTGAATCTTAATGACGCTGTGTGTCTTGCATAAGAATTTGGTACCATTCTTAAATTCCCATTTTCCTGCACTACATTGTTAAATACCCTACAATAACTAGTACACTTTTATACTGTTAAATTTGTATGCTGTTTTTTTTTTTTCTTTCTTTCTTTGGGACTCTTATGCACTGTTAATGTTTTGAGTTAATTACACATTGATTATTTACAGGCTTTTAAAACCCACATTTGTAATTGATGCACTAAATGTTCAAAAGTATGTGCACCCCTGACCATCACGCCCCGGTATGTTCTTGCTGAACATCCCTTTTCAGATTTATTCCCTCTTCACTCTTATTATTCGACTTCACTCTTCATGGTTGTGGAGCACATTGGTGACTTTAGGCACTCAGGTAGAGCTGTTGAGAAAGCACCAAGTCTTCTTCGGAAACCTTAACACATCTTTTGATCATATTATCATGCTGGAACAGGTTTGGGCCTGATGATTTCACTGAAGGTGAATTGTAATGCTACAGCATACATTCTCAAAAAATGCTTGCTGTGATGGTCAGGTGTCCAC
>JAOVVA010000048.1:511179-522222 GCA_028565275.1 Leiocassis micropogon | reverse complement strand
GTTATGAAGCTTTACAGAGCAGAAGGAGCAGATATACATCTCAATATCAACTGTTCAGAGGAGATTATTGTGTATTTCGGATGAACACCTTCAGTATTGTTTTACAGTGTAGAAAGAAATACAAATCAGGAACGACTGTGGAGTTAGAAACTGATCCCAAACCTTTGAGCGTTAGTGTAACTGTTTGTCTTTCTCTGTCTTTCTTTCTTTTTCTCAAACTATCAGTTTCTTTCTTTATTCATCCCTCAGGTTTTGTGTCTTTCTCCTTATCTCTGTCTCTTTCCATTTATTTATGGTGTGGGGATGGTTCTGTATCCCATTGATTGATTGATTGATTAATTGATTTAAATTATTGAATAATAAACACTTTTAACTGAATGTGATTAATTAGATGGGTTCAGTCAAAATGGTAAATATCAAATCTCTTTCTTGTGTGTGTGTGTTTCTCCCGTTCAGCCTCGTTACGTGTCCCGGGAGCGGACAGCGATGATGAGACTAAGACCCCGTCTGCGTCTCCCTACCACGGCCGCTCACGTCCCGCTTCACTCATCGCCGACTCGTCCTCAGAATCCGACGAGGGTGACGCCCGAGGAGAGGTGGCACACGGTCCTCCTTCCTTTCCTCCCCTTTATACACTGTTGTGTTTCCACAGGTTATTTCATGCCACCTTCGTCCTTATCGTTTCTCCATGCAGATGTTTGACATCTACGTAGCCATAGCCGATTACAACCCCACGGGCCTGAGCAAAGAGAGCATCGCCCTAAAGGAGGGGCAGTACGTGGAGGTCCTGGACTCGGCTCATCCGCTCAAATGGCTGGTGCGCACCAAACCCACCAAAACCACGCCTTCGCGTCAAGGCTGGGTCTCTCCGGCGTACCTGGACAAGAAGTTAAAGGTGAGGCCTTCAGTGCTTTAAAACGTCCTTTCTGTTATCCCTGGATGTGTGACGGAGTCTTTACGTTCAGGTTTGTTGTTTGCTGTGGAGAAAAAAACGCTGAATAAGATGATGTTTTGTAGATTTCTCCGGACACAGCGGAGGTCCCAGAGGTCACAGGGGAGGAGGTCACGGAGGGAGAGTACAAAAGGAGGCTCTGGTGAGACGCATCCTCATCCACATCACATGAGTTTAAGATCCTCCTGAGTAAACACTTTAACAAAGGCTTGCACAAATTGTAAGAACTGATGAGACACATACCACACACACACACACACACACACACACACAACGTGAGATCTGGATGCATATATACCTTAATAAATACATGCCTGGTATATAATCAGGTGCACAAACGTACCGATGTTCTAAATGGCAGAACCAGCCGAAATCGTTACTAAACCTCCTTAAGGTTCTTGTCATGTTTCTCACTCTGTTATCATCATGTTCTTTGTAAAGCCAACTCATGCAGGAGCTCATTACCAGTGAGAAGGAGTTCATAAAGGAGATGGACTTTGTCACGTCACACCATCTGAAGCACATCGACGAGGAAAGCACGCCGCCTGAGATCCGCAGCCACAAGGAGGCCATCTTCCGCAACATCGGCGACATCGGTTCGTTCCACGGCAGGTGCGTGACGAGTTCTGATGATAATTAGCAATCGATAAGGCGGCGCATATTCCCAAATTCCTATTGCATCACTGCATCACACCACTGTGGTTTTATCCGATGAGAACGTGAGGGGGCGTGGCGATAACACACGTCTCTTCTGTAAAGTTATCTGTCGATAGTTAATGATCAGGTGCTGAACATTCACGGTAATGTCTGCAGTGGGCTCCAGGCCACCTCGGCATTCAGGGACGTGAGGCCTTCTTTAAAACATTTGCACCGTTGTAATTAAAAATTGCCTTTTTTTTCCCTGTCTCCCTTCCTCTAGCTCTTTTCTCCCTGGACTGCAAGACTGTGACACCGACGACGACATAGCCATGCGCTTCCTGAAAAACACCGAAGGATTTGAGAACTATCTGCAGTACCTGGTGGGTCAGGCCAAGGCCCAGGCCACCATCAGTGAGAAGGATGTTCATCACTATTTCAAGGTGAGGCCCAGAGATGCACTTACAAATCCATAAACAATACAGTTACTCTTCATGCTTTATGCTATTTTACAGAGAGCATCCATTTCTAAAGTATTGGCACCCTTTATCACTATATTAGAGATGTATGGGGGAGAGTAAGGTATGCCACAAGCTGTCGGAGATGGATGTGCGAGTAATATGTTAACTTCTTGTATACAGTTGACCCCTTAAATTACTCCCGGGTGGTTACGTTCCACGAGCACCCGCGAATTATGAAAAAAAACAAAAATTTTGGATGTGGTCAAAAAAATGCATATAAATGCCTATTTTTATAGTTTAAACCCCGAATGTGCCCAAAACACTTTAGTTTTATTTTAAACTCAGTCTAATACATCACCCTTAAAAAAAAAGAAAGCGAGAATGTAGAGTTAAACCTGTATACTGTACAGTACTGTACTGCTGTGTCTCCCGTGCTGCTAGAATGTAAAATACAGATGTGACCCCTGTATGTACTGTACTGTAATTCATGCAGGCGCGTTTTCTGTGGTATAAAGTACTGTAGGGTAAATACGGTAATAATTCACCATCACAAGCTGCGTTTTCCTCTACAGTTGCTTTGTGTTCACTACTACAACATTTATACAGTATTATATTAAATATGGAAATCTAGCAGAGTTTATGTTAATATTTCTGTTACAAAATGAGTATTTTTTTTGTGGGGTTTCAGCGAACAATTATTAGTAATATTATGGGGGGGGGGGTGTCATTATTTATACTCTTTACTAGCCTGGCTGTGATGCTTTAAAGTTTTAACATAAAAGTTGGTTTAAATCTTAATGTAAAGACATCATAATGATAATGCAGTAAATAATGAAATGAGTTGAAATAACATGCTACGTCGAAATGAGACACGTTTACAATAACGTCCTAAATTAGATCAAGTTATTAAGTTAAAATGAAGAGATAAAGTTCTAATCTTAAGATAAAAATATGGTGCTGCTGTTTGCAATAAAATAGCAACATGCTTTAGCTTTCTGCTAGTTTTTGACAATAAAAATAAAGTGCTTAACCCCAGGCCAGCAGGAAGTTTGAATTCTAAGTCGGAAACGATGTAACAGATCAATACAGTGTGACGAGTTAAAACAAGGAATGATTCTGTCGCCAGAAATACACCGATTCAGACTTGGCGAATGTGGATCCAGCAGAAGGTCCGGTCCTGAGTGTGAGCGGTTACCTTCAGAGGCCACTGGAGAGAATCCAGAAATACAAGGAGCTCTTGAAGGTAACACGTCGACCTTTGTGTTCGAAACTTGGGATTTAATTTGACTGAAATGAAGCGTCACTGATGTGGATGTGGCACGTGATCTGATCTGTAGGAGTTGATCAAAAACAAGGCGAGGAACGGCCAGAACTGCTGTCTCCTGGAGGAGGCCTACGCCATGGTTTCGTCTCTTCCCACACGCTCGGAAAACACGCGGCACGTCTCGCTCATCGAGAACTATCCCGCTAACCTGGAGGCTTTAGGAGAGCCAATCAGGCAGGTACTGACACAGCGCACACATACACCGACACACAAATTAAAGACTTTGAATGCAAATGAATAATTAAAGAGAGTAAATTTTCGTGGAAATCACGCATTGTATTTGTGAACTTTCTTCTGCTATTGTTAAAGTTATATAATTTTTAAAGAATATTAAATCAAACCGAATTATTAGGACATTATTTTCCTTTGCTTTGTCTTGAGGGTCCTTTCATAGTGTGGGAGGGAGCTCCAGGAGTCCGAACCTCTTCAAGAGGCAGTCACCGCCATGTCTTCCTCTTTAAAAACTACGTCATCATCTGCAAACAGAAACGAGACACGAACACAGACGTCCAGATGTACACATTCAAGAATATGATGAAGGTATTCAAAAAAGAAAAAAAACGTAAAAACCTATTGGACCGAATCAAATGCAAGGACAGGATTGAACTTGTTTCTCTGATGTTCAACTACAGTTTGATAAACATGCGACTTTAACGCCGCTTCACCACAGCACCTCGTCACCGATCGCGTCCTGTAAGGCGTGACGTCTTTGTGCTCCTCACTTAACATAGTTTGTTTGCTTTTGTTCAGCTCACCAACATCGACGTGAACGAGACTGTGGAAGGAGACGAGAGGGCGTTCGAGATCTGGCACGAGCGCGAGGACTCCGTGAGGAAGTACACTCTGCAGGCTCGCACCGTCATCCTGAAGAACTCCTGGCTCCGCGAGCTGCGCAACCTGCAACAGCGCTACAGCATGCCGGCCTGGAGTGAGCGCCTCGCGTCCCGCACCAGACACCCCAGACCCTGATGATCTCACTTCATTATAACTATTGAAAATGATCCTATTTGTTAACGTTTCTGCAATAACCGTTTACAAGGACGTGCATGACGGATGTTTATCATCTCTACACGTTTGCGTTGAGAATATTATATTGGTGGGGGGATAAAATCCAAATCAGTTAGGCATATATTAACATATTTAAATAAAATGTAAATGTTTTGCTTGCATTTGAAATGGCAAAGTGTCCCAATTCCTTTATAATCCTACAGGTGGCGCACTCTAATTGTTCACACGTTGGCAGGCAGCACAGCTTCACATTGGAACAAATTATTTGCAAAGCTTGTTTAGAATTGTAAAAAAGATCAGAAGAAACATTAAATCGGGATATTTGCAAAATTGTGATCGCGGTACAAACCGAATCAGCAGATGGGTATCGTGATATCGTATCGGCCGGTCCCTGATGATCCGCGTCCCTATGATTTAGTATAGATCATATTGAGTAAGTCTTATGTATTAAAAATGGTTGATTTTGTGTGTGAGCAGGTCCACCTGATTTTGAAGCAGTGTTGACCGACTGCACAGCAGAACTGGGAGAGACGGTTAAACTGGCGTGCAAAGTCACTGGAACCCCGAAACCTGTAGTGGCCTGGTTTAAAGGTAAGCGAATTGATGGTCCTTCCGAAGTCGTTATTACGTCATTCCTTGGAATAATACGAAAAGATTACCACTAATATGTCCAGGTTGCTTTCCTATATATTAGAATGATGATAGGCAGCTCAATCGTTTAGCATGTGTATCCGTTTCGTGCAGACGGCCGTGCTGTCGAGGTCGACCCTCACCACATCATCATCGAGGATCCTGACGGTTCCTGTACCCTCATCCTGGATAACATGACCGCTGACGACTCCGGCCAGTACATGTGCTTTGCCACCAGCGCCGCAGGAAACGCCAGCACCCTGGGCAAGATCACAGTACAGGGTAGGCATTAGGACCCAGGTTCTAGTATCAATCCTACAACTTGCATCTATTATGATGAAATGATTCTTGTACGTTTTGCCCTCGCAGTACCGCCACGCTTCGTCCATAAGTTACGGAACGTTGCATTAATAGCAGGAGAGGATGCTCAGTTCACTTGCACAATACTGAGTGCTCCGAGACCAAAGATAAGGTACTTATTTATATCTGCTTTACCAAAAGATATATACTTTTCTGCCTTTATCTTAGTAAACATTGTATAACGTTGTATATCTCGTCCCTGTTTAAGGTGGTTTAAGGACGGCAAGCCTCTATTAGACCAGGAGAAGTATCAGACATTCAGTGAGCCACGTAGCGGCGTGGTGGTTTTTGTGATTAAGAGCCCTGGAGAGAAAGACTTGGGGCATTATGAATGCGAGGTAGGGTGTTAATATACGTAATATATATTATTATTAACCACTTTTTAACCAATCAGAATCTAGAGCTAACATCTGGACGGTTTTCGCAGCTGTCCAACCGGCTAGGCAACGCGAGGTGTGCGGCGGATCTGGTTTTTCCTACAATGGCGATGGCAGGAGGAGAGCAGGCCATCACGATCGAAGGTAGAGGAGATGATTTAGAGATGTAAAGAAATTAATTCTGATTAAAGAAATGTCTGGATAAATCTGACCGAGATCTGGACTACTCAGAGATCTCCTGGAAGTGAAGAGGAACTTTTCAACTGTTTTAATATATATATATAATACATGAACAAAATGTAATAAAAGTTTCATATTCTCAGTGGCAAGAAAAAACAAGTCAACTATTTGCGATTTCTCCATAAATTGATCATGAAACGCATTCTGATCTGGAGCAAAGTCACAAAAATAAATAGCTACGGCATTTCTAAGCTAATAACACACAAACACTCATGATCTTTCATGTCTTTATTGAACACACTCATTAAACATGTGGAAAAGGTAAGAAGCCAAACAATGTTTTAGTAACTGGTTGAACCACTTTTGGCAGCAAGTGTCTTCTGCAGCTGTGGATTAGACCTGCGCACAATGTTCAGGAGGAACCTCGGCCCGTTCTTCCCCTAGCTGTATTCATAGGATGCCTGGTGTGAACAGCTCTCTTGAGCTCATTCCACAGCATCTCTCTCGGGTTGAGGTCTGGGTTTTGAACCTGCTGCTCCAGAAGGAGGATTTTATGGTTCTGTAGTAGATGTTTAGGGTCATTGTCCTGCTGCATCACTCGGCTTCTTCTGAGATTCCAATTTATAGAGAGCCTCCCCGACATTATCCTGTAGAATACCATGATGAACTCTTTTTCCCCTCCACAATGGCAAGCAGTCGACTCATGAATACTCATGCTATAAAGAATTCTACAAGACTTCAGCTTCTATTCTGTGGTTCTTTTTTTTATTTCATTGAAAAATGCAGAATGCCATTATTCCTTTGGAGTGATCTTGGCTTGGCGGCCACGTCTACGGAGAGCAACAATTTGTCTATCTGTAGGCTGACGAATTTTTAACCCCTTTGAGATTACGCTAAACTAATCAAAGGCATTGAATAGCACATTGACAGTGTTCGAGTTTTTGGTAGCTGTAAACAACACATCCATTCTTGTTTTATTGACTGGGCACCAGGTTTGGTAACACCTGACTCCAGTTGGTGTTTTATATTTATGACTTTGGTGAAGATCAGATCACATTTCATGACCAATTTATACAGAAAACCATAAAATTGCAATGAGGTCACTTGCTTTTTCTCACCACTGCATTTTTCCCCCTCTCACTTGTCAATTCATTAGAATTTACTTTTTATTTTTTTGTCTTCTAGTTACAGAGCAAGAGACTAAAGTACCAAAGAAAACCATAATCATGTAAGTCTTTAAAATTGTATTTCCATTTTTTTACTTTTCACTATAAGGAACTTAATGCTTTATTTTAAAAAGAATTTATTTAAAATAAAAATGCTGCTTTTAAATACACTTTACCTCAAGGGAAATGGTGTGAATCTTAAACATACTGTAATAATATGTAGCGTATATTTAAAGTTGTCAAGCAAAAAAATTACGACCAATACCCACTGCCTTTTGAAATATCTGGAACACATTATTTTTTATCCTTTTATCCCCTTTTTTTCTTTAATTAGTGTAATTGAATCCAAATCTTCTACTCGATTCTGCATTTTTATTTGTGTGGCAATACCGTAGCCTACCAGGTTTATCCGAGGTGCGATTATTGCTAGTTGAAAATTTTCCCCCAAACTTATTTGTGTACCGCTTTTAACAATCACTGTTATTGTTGCAAAGCAGCTTTACATGAATAAAAATGCTGGATATAGATTTTCTAAAAATGTATAAAATTATGGATTTATTAGTTTGTCCCTAACAAACTAAAATTTAAACCGCTAAATATGTTTACCGTCATTAGTGACTAATAACCGATAACCCTTTGTAGTTGTGGTATTGTGTAGAGATCCTATGGTGTTCTTTTGCAGAGAGGAAACCATCACGACTGTCGTGAAGAACACTCGAATGAAGCGCCACGCATCCCCTCGGCCGTCCCCCAGGGCGTCCGCTATGGGAGTTTACCGCTCCGAAGCCTCCACCCCTGAACTCCCTCGACAGAAGAGGGCAATGCCTAGGAAAACCGTCCCCACGCTGTACGTCACAGAACCTGAGGGCACCGCAGCCAGGAACCCCAAATGGGTCGAGGTGGAAGAAATTATCGAGTACAAAGTGAACAAGTCACCAAAGCTGCCAAGGAGAAGAGGCGCGTCCCCTGGAAGGAGACAACCACCTGATAACCCTAACGCTAACAACTCAAACAACAAGCTAGTGGAGGCAATGCAAGCGTCTACGGCTAGCGTGGACCCACAGGCTTTCTCCTGGGAAAATGATACAGCAATTGAATCTGAAACAGCGACTTTAGATTCTCCAGAAGTGGAAGAGATGGATTTTGATCAGCCGTATGTCCTGACAGAAATGGATGCGGACACCGATGATGATCAGGCAGCCGGGTGTGAGGGTTGCAGCAAAAACATCCTGGACGATGGTAATAAAGTGTTCTCCCTGGAAGACCTGGAGGACTACGTTCCTAAAGAGGGTGAGACGTTTGGTTGTGAAGATTCACCCATACCTGAGGAGAAACCGTGTGAAATTTCTGTTCTACAAACAGAAATTAACGAACCCACCATTGGTCAACCTGTCCTGCTAAACCTGGGCTGTCCAATAGCAACCCCGACAGTACGTCCTGGGTTTTTCAGTCGCTTTAAGGAACACATCTCTAACGTCTTTACCGAGCCCTCTTCAGCGGGGGAGAGATTTATACCCATCCGTGTCAGCAGGGGGACCTACAGCCAGGCTGCATCCATCCCCAGTTCATCAAGAAGTCAAGAAAAGGTAGAAGTAACTCGGAGGTACTGCTCTGAGGTTCAGAGAGGAACAACAGGCAGTCAGCAGAGCTTCAAAGCCCAAATCTCTGCACCAGTCGGACAGCCGGTTACGGTTCAGATTCCTAAGATGAGCCAGTCTGGAAAGCCGTAATCAGGAAGTCATAACTATTAGCTAAATATTGCTAAATAATTGTACTTGTCTTAAAACCTATGTCATCTTTCCCTAACAAGTTTCTTACTTCTAGCTATTTTACTTTTGACTACAAAGGAAAACACAACGTTAGTCTCCATACTCCAGGACTGGAACATATACAATAATTGTGACCTCGGGTAACCCAGTGTGAATTAGCGAAAGTGATTTCTCGCTCTTTGTGGGTTTTCGACACCATTTTGCACAAATCACAATGTTTTCTCATTTCAACAACCCTCTCAAAGTGTGCACGAGAACAAAAACCAAAACAGCTTCCTGTTTCCTTTCTTTTTCAAGCCCTAGCACGGTCAACATCTCAATCACTTCAAACGAACGTTTGCTCTGAAGATCGTCCAAGCGATTTAAAAATTTTCACTTTTCCTAAACATGTCGCAAAACTTAATGATTCTAGAAGGAAATTTTACTAAACTTGTATGTTACCGAAGACGTAAGGAATGTAGCACATTAACTACAAACTGTTAAAGTGCAAATACAAAACAAGGAAGCCAGTATAGCTAATACTAGCTAGCTTTTCTAGCTATTGATTTAATTTAATTTGATTACTTCTGTCTTGTCCAAGAAACAACAAAACGGGCAAAAAATGTTTTACCTGTGGAAGCATTCAGACATAAATATTTCTTTTTTTAGTTTATCTTTTCTCTTGTATTGTGACTAGAACGATAAAATATTGATTAGCGCTCATCGCTGGAGAGAGAAAATCTTTTTTTGGCCTTTTGCTTTGTTAATTATTGCGCACACAAATTTTGTTTAGCATAGTGTATTTTTATTAACATATATATTTTCATAAATTAAGCCTCAGTTTAAAGCGAACATTTCACTGAAGAGTAAAGGTTTAGTTTTGAGCGTAGTGGGTGTAGACAGACTGTTTTTCAAGAAGGTCCCAAGAAAGGTTCAGGTATGGGAACTAGAGAAAACTGAGTACACCGAGAATGGGATTGAATTTTAGGGGGAAACAATATTGAACTTATCAATCCTCCTCACTATTACCATTTATTTTTAGCCTTCTTTTTAAAGTGCTGCGTGATTTAACACGCTAGACTCGCAGCAGCACTACACTTTTCTGTGTTGCAGTAACAGTAGCATGTAGCTGTCAGCATGTAATTGCTAATATATTTTTCAAGTGTGTAATAAGTGTAATTGAAAAAAAAGAAATCACTGTATGGCGAATCAATGTATAATAAGTTAAACTCTTGGTAATTGTAGAAAGTGTGATGTTGGGAATGGTTCATGCTCTGACTTTTACGAACAAATTCGGTAATCTGTTTTATAGTGCATGCTTTGACAGTGTGTCCCCAAACGCATTTCCATATCGTAGTCACGTGTGGCGTTCGCTTTCGTACAGCAATGAGAAATCTGACTGTATTCAGACTATTGGCTAGGAATCCTCTCTGTTTTTGGACGACAACTGACCGGAGGCATTCGACGAGGAAAAGGTCCTGGTTGAAAAATCTTTTGCCATGTGTTTTATTTCAAAACTAGACAAATCCTTTATAGTCCTTTCTTCAAGCGTCCAAAAGTCTTTATCACGTTTACTAAACTACTGTTCCATGCAGTAAATCTGATTTTCTGAAATACAGTTGCCGACGAAGTGTGTTGAGCTGAATACGTGTTGCAGTGTGTTTGTGTTTGGTGAAACTCAAGACACTTAGCCTTGAATGACTGTAAATGAAAAATTCTAAATCAGAGTAATAATAATAATAATAATAATAATAAAAGTGTGCCCTGCTGAGTATTACTAAAATAAATAGTTTCTTCTTTTTTTCCCTCCTGTATCAAATTCAAGATGTCTACTTGCTTTGTTGTACTTCAAGACTTTACATAATGTAGCTTTAATGTTTTGGAATTTTGATTTCTCTGGAAAAATATATTTAACACTCACACGGGGCTTTTCTGCGTCGTCCATGCTTCAGTATTAGGTAGGTTTAAAAACATGCTTATACCTTGATACACTCCAACCATCATGGTCGGTCAATTACAAGAGCGTGTTCATACACTAACGCTCAAAAGTCTGGACACCCCTTCTAACACCATGGTCATTCCTGATTTTTTATTTCTTTCTACACTGTAAAACAATACTGAAGTCGTTTATCCAAAATACACAATAATCTCCTCTGAACAGTTGATATTGAGATGTATATCTGCTCCTTCTGCTCTGTAAA
>JAOVVA010000048.1:488951-506612 GCA_028565275.1 Leiocassis micropogon | reverse complement strand
ATATATTCATCTAAAGTGGTATACGGTCAGAAATAAACTGAAAAAAAAAAAATGCATGGACAGACCAAAAGGAGCTGTGGTTGCTTTTAACGTCTTGAGTCGACTCGCTTAACCTGTAATAATGCTCTAACTCCGACATTACAATGCTACATTGAGTGTATCCACCTGTACAACACACACACACACACACACACACACACACAGTCAGTTAAAACCCGGTGCAAAAAGTGCGTCACTCGTACATCTTTTCCCAGTGTTCACCTCTTCAGTAGAGCGGAGACAAAGAGCAGCAGAGAGCCTGAAAGGCCGAGAGGTCAGGGGTCACTAGGGGGCGCCACCTCCAGAAACTGGTGGATGCAGTAGTGTGCGTGTGTGTGAGAACAGAACATACAGTTTTCACCAGTTCATTAGCTATACCTTCTCGACGATCTAAACGAATAGTCATAATAGGGGTCCAAGCACTTTAGCTACACTATCGATCAAACCTGATTTTGTTTCTTTATTCATGAAACCCCAAGGTACAGTGGTAAGGAGAAAAAAAAAGCCTAAAACCTTTCATATTTGAGGAAAGACTCAAACAAGAGACTAAGTGCTCCCCATGATGCCACCATCAGCAGGATGATGATAATTAAATTGGTCCTGATTCACCAATGGACAGGGCAGATGTGTTGCCTAGCAACAAATTTAAAAATGTTGTCTATATGGTAAGTTTAGCTAATAAACTGGCAACTTGGTGAACACATGAACACGCGCGCTTACACTAAAAAAGTAGCCAAAGGCTTAGCGGAATGACAAGCTTAAAAAAAAAAAAAGTTTAAAAAAAAAAGAGGATCTGCCAAAAGTACATATAGTTCATGGGTTTTGGCCTTGTTTAGGAGTGGGTTCTTTAAAAAAGAAAAAACAGAAACAGCTCTGGCTTTTGCTGAACCAGATCACAAGAGTTCATACTGCCGCAGGTGCATTCTCTGGATGATGTCCCGACAGTCGTTAAACACCCGGCGGATATTTTCCGTGTCGACAGCGCACGTAAAATGAGGGTAACAGTAATGACGTCCGTCTGCGCCGGCTGTGCTGATCCTCTGTTAAAGTTAAAGAAGATGTTAAAGCGAGCAGGTTAAATATTCTGACGTATAGTTCAAACAGACAACAGGGTTAATTTAGAACTTTCAGGCTTGAGCACTGAACACCCACCAGGAATTCATCACGAATGAAATACTTGGCTCGGGTCACTCTTGGGTCTTCTCCTGGTTCAGGAGTTGCTGAAACATCACAAAGAAAACAAAGACACAGCGATGTCATTATGGCACCATTACTGTTATCCTTCTCTATCTTTTTTTTAAAATTTATTTTTATTTCAAATCATAGTGAAATTTGAGAAACAATCCCTGATTGCTTTTAAAAGCAAATTTCGTTAGAATTCCTCATTCTGATTGCAAAGATGATTGATCGTCGATTCGTTTTTCACCAGAGCGACTGCGAATCATGGGTTTATACTGTACATTTACACTCTTGTTTTAATATGTTATCGTTTCCATGGTAACTAACACAACTTACACAGGGATTTCCTTGACGGGCGCTTTACATGACCTAAAGATGTTAAACAAACCGTGAAAATGTTAATTAAATTAATGTAAATTAAGATTTTCCAACATTGTACTTGCCACTTTTTTGTATTATTAAATCAAAGAAAGGAAATAAGAAAAGCTGCTAAGAGAAGAACTGTTTAAAGTACGGGAAGTCAACACAGGAACATGTTTTACTATAAATGTATGGAACAAAGTATTGTTTCTACTTTGCATCGAAATGGCATAAGAAAATAAAATTTTATTTAATTAATTAATTTAAAAGTCTTAGGCACCATATTATCTGTAGTACAAAAACATTCACTACTTCCAAATAAACCTTAAAAATACTTAAATAAAAAAAATTAACAAATAACATTACAAAAGAATATTTGAGTTTTGCATGAAAACTGAAAGCGGCGAGTGTGACAAAGTAGAACTAGAAGAGCTCGGGCGTGTCCTCCAGCACACTCAGTAAAACCTAACAGCTGTTTTACTAACAGCGCTGTGTAAACCCATAAGCAAAGATTCCTGCTTAAAGAAAGTTAAAGAAACATCTATAAAGAGCACTAAAGAGTAATAAAATAAACACAGTCAATATTTGAAGTGACAATGTGTGCAGTAAAACAGCTGTTAGGTTTTACTGAGCGTGCTGGAGGACATGCCAGAGTTCATCTGGTCACTTTGTCGCACGCACTTGTGGCTTTCTAATATAATGCAAAACCTAGAAGCCTACGTTAGGTTTTTTTTTTGTTTCCATCTGAAAACTGGTCTGTGATGTAATATGTGCCTTTCTTTACAGGCATGGAAATATTCTTCTGTAATGTTCTTTATTTAATATTTAAGGTATGTTTGGAAATAGTGAATAAATAGCTTTGAACATAATAATGAGATAATAAAGACTTTTGCATAGTACTGCACGCGCACACACACACACACACACACACACACACACACACACACACACACACACACACACACACCGATCAGCCATAATATTGAGTAGGTCCCCCGTTTCAGGCACCAAACCTCTGGAGTGTGTGCTGTTGTATCTGGTATATACAGTGTGTGTGTGTGTGTGTGTGTGTGCGGTAAATGTGACGTATGTGTAACTAGGTTCACCTTCATTTGGTATGGTGTAGTAAGCATATTCCGGGAAATAGTCCTCGATTTTGGATTTCCCGGCTAATACTTTCTCTGCCAGCATGTCCTGCTTGTTGAGGAATAAAATAACAGAGATGGTCCGTAACCACCTGGCGGGAAGAAAAGGAAACACTTTAAAACAAACAAACAAAGGGAAAAAAAAGCAGGAGCCGAGTTGATTTATAAACTGCACATTCTACCTCATTACATGGAAATATAATTGGATAAAAACTGATATGTCATCATTCAATTATTATAGAAATGTCTATCTTTTTATTATAAATGTCTGTAATACTTTGTTTTAAAATAAACAATCATCAACATACAAAAGTAATTAACACTAGGATTTTTTCCCCCCGCCGAGGAGCGTTCGAGTCAAACCAGGACTTATGATTAAATTGATTACATTTCTTGTGAATGAAGGCGTAAAATTTAATTAAACATAATTAACTTGTCGCCAACTTGCAGGAGAGACGCATCTGTCTGTGGGAACTATACACACACTCATTGACCAACGTTACAGGAACTCGGCTGGGAGTTGTTGTCACATCCCCCTGACCTTGCTCCGAGCCATTTCCACATGTTTGGGGCATTACAGTAGTTCCTTGGAGGCCAGCATTTCATATATGAATCATACTGCCAAAACGTTCTATTCTTGATGGTATTAAAGCACTAATGGAACATTTTTCGATAAGTGCATTAGTGTTGCAGGGAATTATATAGAGAAATAACGTTTTTTTTTTTTACTCTCTGAACTGTGTTCTGTTATTCTGTACAATCAAAAGTCCTGGTTTGACTCGAACACCCCTTGTAATTTGAATGTTTACGTCGGGCAGCACGAGAGTACCTGTTGTTCCAGATACTGCGGAAGAGCTCGAGCGCTTCTCGTAGTCGGTTCGTGTTGTTGTCCTCTCTAATGACCATGTTGTAGCTGCTACTCGCCACCACGAAGATGATCGCAGTGACATCTGGAACGTAAGAAGCAGCGGCACCGCTGGTCATGCACCTTCATAGGCTACTTCAATTCGAATTCAAATCAAAACTGCTAATAAAGTTGTTACAATTTAATTCCAGCCTTAGAATTATCATTACACTTTATTTGGTCACTTGCAATTTTCCTCTTTAAATATAAAGATTTAAAATGACTGCTAAACATACCATTAAAGCACTGGATCCATTTTCTCCTCTCGTCTCTCTGACCTCCTACATCAAACATACTAAGAGAGGAAAAGGAATAGAAGAGCAAAAATAAATAACGAAGGCAGAATAATGGCGCCCTCTAGTGGAGCACAAAGATTACATCTGTAAAGATGATCCTCATAAAGCCATAATTTTACTCCAACTATGGTGCAATGGTTTATTTTGAAGCAAAAAATAAATAAATAAATAAATAAATCTCCAAGAAAATATTATAATTTTTACACATTACGCATATTACTTTGTACACTCTCTGTGTAGTAACAGCAAACCGACTCACTGAAAGTTCACTTTGTCTACTTGAAATCGTGTTTCAAAAATCCCTGAAGTCAGAACTCTGCAGCGCAGCAAGTCCTGAAACAAGACACAAACAATGTAAATATGGAAGGCTAAAAATGTGACTAGGCAGAAGACAAGCAACAAGATCAGGGCAGACACAGTAAAAGATCTTATCACTGGCTGAGTTACTGACTAACAGGCAACGAAAGTCTTTTTTCTTTTTTTCTTTTTTTTTTTTAATCCCTTGCAAAGTGAAAATGTACCTGATCTGTTGGTGTGTAGTCACTTTGTCTTACAGCATCGATTCGGTCAAGGAAGCTGTGAAGATACCGAAAAAACTGTTACTATGAACAATTATACACTATAGCATATAAAACTGGACAGATGAACATCCCTGTTACTTAACTGAAGAACGAATCAGCTAGTGAAGATCCACAATTAGAAATTACATGTTGACACTAAACCTCATTGCCATCAGTTTAATACAATCAGGACCTGGTTCCTGCAGGACCCCCAAAAAAACTGCTTTTTTTTTTTCTTTCTGCCAGGCAGCCAAGAGGTGGGCGTTACAAACGTAGCTCGTATTACATAGGAATAAAAGCCAAGTGCTCTGGTCCTGGTCAGGATTATTCGTTTAGTTTTGATATATTTGTTTAGATTTTAGGAAACAGACCTATTGGAATGACCAGGGTTGGCCAGGGGTGACCATAGTTCTGGGAAGGACAGGAACAAGCAGGATAGGTCTTTTAGGAATGAGTGGTACTGGTCAAAGATTTTGCCCGAGTGATAGATTGGTAATAGAAATGTCTCCGCGGGACACAATGTTGGCAGGAACGAGTGGGATTGATCAACATTGTCTCCAGTAGTGGTTGTCATTGATCAAGAGTACCTCTTTGGAATAAACTGTGGGTTTAGTCACAGGTTTCTCCAGGAGCATGTGGTATTGGTCAAGAGTGCCTCCATGGGAGACATTGTGGGCAGGATTGGGATGGATTAGTCAAGAGTGTCTCTATGGTGGAGACTGTTGGCAGGAATAAGTGGGATTGGTTGAGTGTCTTCTAGAACTGATGGGATTGGTCAAGAGTGTCTCCAGGAACTAGTGGGGTTGGTTAAGAATATGTCTATGGAAAGATCTCTGGGCAGGATTGGGTAGAATTAATGAAGAGTGTCTCTATGGAAGACACGGTCTCCGGAAGCCCGTGTCATGAGTATCTCCAAGAGTTAGTGGGAGTTGGTCAAGAGTGTCTCTATGGACGGATCTGTGGGTAGGACTGGGGAGGATTAGTCAAGAATGTCTCTATCAAAGACACCATCTCCAGGAGGTGGTGTGTTTGGTCAAGAATATCTCTAGGGGGTAAGTGGGATTGGTCAAGGGCAGCTCTATGGGAAACACTGTAAGCAGGAACAGGCTGAATTGTCCAAGAGTGTCTTTATGAGACACGAGAAGTGAAATTGGACAAGACTGTCAGTGGAAGTACGCAGCAAAGGGTGAGATCAATCAAGCGTGTCTGTGGGAGTTGGCAGGATTGGTCAAACGGGTCTGCAGGATGGACTGGTCAAGATTAGTCAGGAGTGTGGGCAAGACTGGTCAGGTGTGTATGTGAGGGAACAGGCAGGACCGGTCAAGTGTGTCTGAGGGAGCGGGACAAAAATAGGAGCAGGAAGACAGGTATAAATGTTGCAGTTAATCAGGGTTCAAAAAGCACAAACAAAAAACCGAACGCATCCCTTCAGTTAAGAGGAAACGAAGACCCTTCTAACATTTCTATCATCATACATACAACCACTTTACCATCGACAAACATCCACCGGGGCACAGCGATGACTCATACAGACGCTTTTTATCCGCTAGGGAACCGACTATTACCGTCTACCGACCTGAAACAGTCACGTTAGTGCAGTGCGTCAATTCTTTTTTCCAAGCTGATCATCTGATACAGGATGGCCACGGCTGATCAGGGTGGACATCTATTTTATATCCTATTCATTTTAATACTTGCCAAGTTTATGGGAAATTTCGTCTTTTTTTCTTTTTTTTTTCAAGCATGGGATAGAACACTGAAGTTTCCACTCTTATACCAACCCCTCGACAAACATTAGTTACTCCAGTTAAATTTCATTTGTGCGCCACGATTAATGTGTTCATTCCAGTCGAACACACACACACACACACACACGTACAATGTACCTTAGCTTCGCTTCCTGACCTTCCTTTGTTTACAGCACATTGCCAGGATACTCACTTTGATTTGACTGCAGACACACACACACACACACACGTGGCCACTCAAACAGTTTGTGCTCTGCAGTGCAGTTGCTATAAATAGCCACTGTTTGCTCTGGCTCCATGGCGCTTTTATATAAGCTCTGGGAGGGTGCCACGAAGAGAGGGGATTGGAGACAGAACAACTATACACAACACGGCCGCTGGAAAATCCAGCATTGCTTCACTCTCTCTCTCTCTCTCTCTCTCTCTCTCTTATTTTCTTTCTTTGAATTCTCACACATGCTCTCTGTCTGGCTTGCTCAAAGCTCTCTCTTGTTTAGGAGCCCCAGAATAAAGGTTTGCATAGAGACCAGGATCCGGTGGGATCAGCTTCGGCAAACGTTTTAATTCTGCTCAGGGTCTGTGTGGTTTTAAGGACTGAGTTAAAAAAACATATTACTTATGATTGACGATGTTGATTACTATCATGATCATGAACGTTCAGGATTAAGCTAAAAAATAAAACACACAGGAAAGTGATCAGCAACAGGGTTCATTTGCAAACCGTTCTATTTTAGTTACAGAATAACACGTAATGGAGCTTTTCCGTGTTATGAAACCTTTTACGAAACCGGTCAGTTCCTGTTATCACACGAGTTAAAGCCGAGCGTGAGTTTAAACCAAATCAGCTTGTCTCATGGGAACAAAGTCCCCTCAGCTAAAGACATGCCTCAGCTCTGAATTGTTTGTTACTACAGAAAAAACAGAGCATATTCGAATGAATTTGTGTGTCCCCGTTTAAACAGAAAACCAAAGAGAATGGGAAGAGGACGTACTAATGTGCACAGTCGATGAGCTGGTACTCGTTGGACCTCTCGTAGCACGCTTTCACTCCTTCGTCATCCCAAAGTTTCTTGGCATGGTCGAAAAACTCCTGCGCAGAAGACACACGGTGTATAAATAAACTGTCAGGTCATGGCTGGTCAGTGTTAAACTATATGTATCGTTTACATGAGTGCAGAGAACCGCGTGTGATCCTCTGCGTACGGTGACATCGCGGTCAAATATGCTAAGCCTCAGGTTTGAGGTTTCTACGTTACTAAGGATCGGCTCGCAATGCAGACAAAAAAAAGACAAATCTGCTTAAGAATTAGAAAAATTTATAAATAAATAAATAAACGTACTGGAATTTTTTTTTATGAATTTATATCAAAATATTACTGATACAAAGCTCTCCTGAGATTAGTAAGATAGATAGAGATCCTCCATAACAGCAATTGTGTTTTTTCACTTTTTGCTTTCGTCATCCAACATATAAACCTATGTTTAAGCTGGTACTATAGTAATAATAACATTATAATACTGTATATGTTATAATAGTCAATAATAACATTATAATAATCAGTCAACAGTGCTGATATAAAGAGTACCTTTTATGCAAAATTCATTTTTTTCCACTTTTGTATTGCAAAACGTTAGAAATAGATTTTTCCCCTATTGTGACCTCATTTCAGAAGAGCCCCTCCCCCAGTTTGGTGTTCAAAGCCTGGTTGAATTCATATTTTAGAGCACAACCAACTAGACTATAGTACAGATTTGATTTGGGGGAGGCATAATAATAAAAATAATCATATATGTATATACTGTATATATACACACACAGTTGCGTTTGTGAAATGTTGCAGTTCCTTTATAATCCTTTATAGTGCTCTAAACTAGTCACACAATTACTTGCCAAGTTTTAATTTTTAGACTAATGGAATCTCAATACAAACCAAACCTAGGTATTTTTTCAAACTCTTACCTGCGGGTAATCAAAATCTGAGAGCGGTTCTATGCTTTTGATGTAATCGATCCTAAACTGGTCCTCCGGGTTGGCGAGAGGGACGGGTGGTATTAAAGTGCTCATTGCAGACACTATCGTCTAGGACACAATTTTTAAAGTTTCATTATAATGACTTCAAAAACATAACTTCTGAAATGCTACCTCGTAGGTCTGGTGGTTCCACTTACCACTATAGCATCCTTCACGTTTTTCCGGATGTCTTGAATTTTCTGTCGCTTCTCCCTGTGGATGAACATAAAGGTTTTCAGACACACAATAGAAAATGCATCGAATCTAATCAGTCTTTCTAACAGCCTTTTGCTTAAATACAGAAATGCCAACGTCGTTAGCAAAAACACACTAGCAGGCAGGGAGAAAAATTTAAAATTCTTGCATATATCAATGGCCAAGCTATTCCTCCCCCAAAAAGTAAGGAAAACATCTGGGATAACACTGGTTAATGTTTTTTTTTTGTTTTTTTTTTTAAATATTGCAGCCTCTTTCACTTGTTTTCATTTGGCTCACAAAAAAGCCTCATGACTTCACAAGTCAAATTCGCCCAGCTAGTCGGAAAGTTCTCTCGAGATGCAAACGTCTTCCACATCCTGCTTCAACGAAATTACTAATCCGGCAGGGAAATTTTATTTGCATTTTGTCTGGAAAAAAAAAAGGGAAAAGCTTAGTATTCAGGTCAATCCCAGGTCACAGCAGGAAAGGGTCAAAGATAGTAAAAGAGTAGATCGAGCTAAACGGTAGACGTTGGAACCTCTGCAACAAAACTACACGTCTATCGAAAAAAGAAATTCTTCCAATCCGACTTCACTGAGTGAAAAAAGGGTTATTTGCTGCATTTTGCTCTTAAATGAAAACTGTAACAGGAGGCCAACAACATGAGAGCATTAGGAGCAGTCTAGCTGTTCACTTAAAGTGTGTTTTTAATGAGCTTTCAAATATCACAACTTTAAAATATATTAAAATTCCAAACAGTACAAAGATTATAAGATTATAAGTCTCCTGTTCCTTTTCCTCTTTTTCCCCATGATCATCAGCGATCAGGAAACCTCGATGATGCTGAACTTGGGGTTTGTGGAATATTCCCTACAGTATATTGCATGGGTCACTGGGTTATTAACTAAATTAACTAAAACCTTATTATACTGTAATCTATAATGAGTGGCTCATGGGGAAAAAATGTTTGCAATATTAGATGTTAAGTGTACTTATACATAAGTGGATTTTTTTTAATCAATTTTAATATTACTTATATTTATATACAATAAAAATGTTTATCTTGCACAGCAGAAATAAAAAATCATAGACAAGACAGAATTGTTCTAATTAATCATAATGTAGAAGACGGGTTTCTTTTCCTCAGAAAGAGGCTTGCTAACAGATTTTTGTTTTAATTCGTTTATAACTTTCTAAACAAACAAACAAAAAAAAAAACTCTGAATAATCGTCTAGCAAGGGCTCTTATTACACTGACCGAGACATTAAAACCGCACACTTACTCTGCATTAAAACCGTTCACATGAAGAATTTTCATCTGTTTCACGATGGTGCTTTTCCCCGACTCTCCAGCTCCTATGCCATCACACAAAGCAGAACATGAGCAGAAATAATGTTAAATGTTGTTTTTTTAAAACACAAAAGTAAAGACAAAGAAAGAGAAAGCAAGTCTCAGGCTGTGGCAGATCATGGAGACATAAAGTCCAAGTTTCTATTTAAAGGCACAATAGGAGGAGGCTACGAGGAGTAGCGTAAACACAGGAATGGCATATGGGTCAGGTGTATGTACATGTAAACAGACGTGGCCAAAAAAACAAACAAACAAAAAGAATTTGTGTCAAAATTTATATCAGAACTTTGCATTTAATCCTATAAAATAAATACAGACAGAGTTCCAAAAATATTTATTTCACCTGGACTATAATGACTGATAAAAAAAAATCTCTGATAACGATCATGATCATTTCAAAATAAACAAGGAAGTAGGATTTGAGTTTGTAGACGTAGCGTAAACACATATGGAACATCTGGAACGACTGTGTGGCCTTGAAAAGCAAATAGGAAATCGAGTTCAATTAAATTTTATTTATATAGCGTGTTTAAAAATAATCAATGCCACAAAGCAGCTATACAGAATCAAAATAGATTTTGGATTCGGATATATTATGGCAATGAATTCAAAAAGTGTAAGGGGGAAAAAAAAAGCTATATAGACAAAAGTATTTGGCGAAACATGTTAATTACTGAATTCAGGTGTTTCATTTAGGCCCCTTATGCCCAGTGACGGGCATTCTTAATGCTTCAGCACACCAAGACATCTTGGACAATGCTCTGCTTCCAAGGTTGTGGCAACAGTTTAGGGAAGGCCCTTTTTTTATTCCAACATGACTGTGCCCTAGTGCACAAAGCAAGGACTAACTATAAAGACATGGTTTGATGAAGAACTCGACTGGCCCAAACACAGATCCCTGCCCTCAACCCCATCGAGCACCTTGGAGATGAACTGAAACGGAGATTGCGAGCCAATGCCTGACCTCCATATGAAAGCAGATGTATTAAGATGCAATGTCATTGCAGGTCTGCTCAAATACTTTTGTCCATGTAGTGTGTGAATACATCATAATGATCAGTTTGTCCCTGATGACGAATTAATCTGCGGTCATACTGCGCGTTAGGAGGCTGGAAGGTCAGTATAACAGGAAATGTGTTTAAATTAATTCGAAGTCCACATCCGTTATTGGAGGCTCAGGTACGAAACTGTTGGCCGACTGGACCAGCATGAAAGAAGACAACACCCATAATGTTCACTAAATCTCACTTCAATTCCATAGTTAATGGTTCGATTTAAAAATAAAAGTAAAACGGCGTCACAACACGGCCGCCCTGTCGAGAAGAACAAGCCTCTCGTTGTGGGCCTGAGCCAGATGCTGCTTTTAAGGGTTGCTTACGGGGAATCAATCAAGTATTAATCAATCATGCTAACAGCTACGGCTTACTTCCTTGGAAATGTGACATTTTGTGTATTTCTGTTTCTCTTTTTTTTTTTTGGTTCGCCTTCAAGCACAGCAAACTCCAACATGGAGTTTTGTTATACAACAAATGCTTGTGAATGCTTCTTTTAGCCTTAATTCAGTATTTATATGGCGGTGTAAGTCCTTCATTTAAACAGTTTTAGTGACATTTCAGTCCCACACTGTGAGTGACTCTGGCACGAGCGCAGGCTGAACCAGGCCCGTTTAACAACCAACGGCTTTTTTGGGGGGGCGCTGCACTTCAATACCTCAGCGTTTATAGGGAAACTTTAAAAAATGACGGACGAATAAACCCTTTATAAACGCATCAACCCAGTTTAAAACCCTTTCTTATTGCCGCAGAGCCGAGCACACGGCGCAACCTTGGCGTTTCCCCTCTGTGCTAGTGTTTACTGTCGTCCATTAGCCTGTGTGAACACCCCCATCCCCCCCTCCTTTCCTGTTCGCTATGGTATCGCCCACATTCATAAACGACCAAACATCCGGAAAAGGGGTGTTTTCGCGACGCCGTATTCCTTCGTCTAAATGCGCAAAAGAAAAAAAAAAAGGTTTTATTTATCAAGCGCTCCACAGAGAGATAGAAGGAGTGCAAATATTCTCTCTCTCTCTTTCTCTCTCTTTCTCTGGAGGTAAACACACTTGAATTCAAGGGTTCATGTGACCGCCGAATGACAAAATCACAGATTTCTATTTCTGAACTTTTCACATGACTCAAAAAAAAAACAAAAAAAAAAAACCTTAATGTAACAGCTCTTTGTCAGACTTCTTGACTGGATGCACTCGGTGAACCTCAAGTAGGAGATAAAACACTCCGTCTTGCTGTAAATACTGCGGTGAAAAATGTACAACAAGGAGACGAAAGTCAAATGTGTGTTGTTGTTTTTTTAAATTAAACAATGCCATTTTATAATTTTTTAAAATCCTTTTGTAATTGCGTTTATTGTTCTGTGGAACGATTGCTGCACAGAAATAAAGTAAAAGAAAGTGAAAAGGAAAAGTGATCAATACACAGTTCGTGCGGAGAAAGTGACTAATTCAGCCAGTCGGAAAACTTGCAACTGGAGACTCATTACATAAATGTTGAATAAAACAAACTGTTTCCTTTTACAGAAACTTCACCAATGAATACACAAGTCTTTACCCAAAATCTGTTGTTACTACGGAAATGGTAACTTGTTATAACGAGCGCGTTAACATACACACATTTTGTCCAATTAAGAATTTTTGACAACTGAGAGTTTAGTATAGTGCTGTAGTATAATTAATACCTCCAAATAAGACATAAACCATAAAAGAAATATTCAGTTTCCTCAGCCTTTGCTTAAGAATTCTCTTCCAGCTCACTAGTGTGGAGATTGAGTTTGTCATGGAGCTTCTTATGAGAATCATAATTATAAACACAGTAACCGAGAACCGTGAAGATTTCTATATAAACAGATACAACGTGTTTGACGAGTTTTAAACAAACGTGTCCATTGTTACCATTTTTGGGTCAACGTCCTTCAGTACGCGTGTGTTACGCATCACGCTGGCCCCTAACCCTTGCTTGAGCCGAACAGATATCGAAGACATTCAACAAGTGCTTCAGGACACGTCCTTCTTTTAAATCATATAACAGATGCCTTAATTAAAGTCCTGGTTTTACAATCTATTTTATAGTTTACTACTTGTCACACACGCACACACACGCACGCACGCACACACACACTGCATGGCACGTCCTGATAAAGTCTGCACCTTGGAATTTTATAATAGACAGAATGATAGCATGTGTCCTCTGTGTCTTGACTGTAAAGAAGCTCTAGTCTATAGATCTACAAATAGATTAAATGAAACTAATATATTCTGTGTAGTTTCCGTCACCACTATGGCATCCTGAGCCATCTTTTGAGTTTAGCGTCAGCGGCTTTTAAACGAGCATCGAGGCAGCGCACGCAAAAAACTAAATCTCAACACTAGAGAATTTGTTTTTTACGCTTTTTTTTTTCTCTGCAACACCGAAATCAGGCCAAATTTCCTGAATGTTCCATCCTACTCACGGTTACGTCGGATTCAACTAGAACTGCTCAGTGTTTTCAGAAAATCCTGTACTGATTCAGCTAAAGTGTCTTGTTTTACAAATAAAATAATTGACACTCGTAATACTTATTAAAGCCTGGAAAATTCTACGCGTTACATGTTAAGGAAACTCCAGAAACAAAGGTCAACCCTAGTGAATGATAAAACCTAGTTACAGGAGAAGCAAAGTTCAGTTCCTCAGATACGCCGCAACACCACCGAGAGCTGAGCAAAACCTACATATGGATTTTCTCAATTGATCATTTTAGATTCCGTAACCTAACACGGCGTCTTGTGTAACACGCGGAAAAATCTGCTCGATTACACGTTTAATAAATAGGTTTAATATTTGAAGCTTCTTTTTTCAAAACAGTAACGAGAAATCCGGCGAAGAGGCGGGCATGGATACTCGAATCCGAGTCCGAGAATGCACCGCAGCTAGACGACAGTGGTATGACACATCGAGTGCGAAGATGCTGATGTTGTTAGAAGACGTGAAAAGCCTTGGAAGCGGAACTGTTTGAAAAGAAAGTGCACAAACGAGGACATGAGTGAACCGGACGGAATTAAGTGCCGCTGCATCGCTCATTTTAGCTAGACTAATCTCAGACCACGACTATGAGCAGGAAGTCAGATCGATATTTAAGAAAAAAATGTTCCAATGGATTCATCAAAATTCTCCCTTACCACTTCCCTGTAAGATCCGTCCCTAAAACCTGTACCAAAACCCAAGCGACAAGCGGCGCTTCCAATCCTCCTCAATGTCATCCTTATTCTTATTCAATTTTGGGCGAGTACGGCTTTAGTGTGTGTGTATAACACAACTATAATAATTATTATTATTATTTAGTTTTGTTCACAAAAAGCTGAAACAGATTTCCTGTCTGTATTACATCGCCTAAAGGAACAGTATTCTGGTTTTAAGAAATCCCAAACATCCAGGCTCTTCCTAAAAGCTAATGCAAACACCACACTGTATATTTTTATTATATTATTTATAAGTGTTTAAAGTTATAATAAATTCTCTCTGTATGCTAGATGTTATTCACTGATTTGTCGAGCTAGTATTATTAAAAAAAAATGTAGACATTATACATTTATTTATATTTCGCTTGTATCGCATACATGTTGTGTAGCATATTATTAAATACAAAAAAGTTGTTTATAAAAAAAAAAAAAGATTGAACTCAAGGTGCTAGAATATTATGGACTATATTGATGATAATCAAGATTTTTTTTGTATCATTTTTTTTTTTATCAGAATAAACCACGATGTAAGCTTAACAAATAAATAATTTCACTCACAATCGAGAACTATCTAACGCCATACATTAAAGGAATCGATCATTAGTATTATTGGTAAGCATGTATTAATTAGTGTTCATCATCCAGATTAGAGGTTTATGATCATTACTGATGTGGACAAACACAAGGCACGTAACTTTTATCAAAAACTGGGCCTTTAATTTAAAAGCAAAAATCTATATTTTTTAAGGTGGAAATAAGTGGCTTATGTTTTCCTTCTTAAATATTACAAATGATTTATTTTAGTCCTGTCAAACAAAGTAATAGGATGAGGCAAGATTATTTTATTCTGTTGGATTTAGAAACTATTTTAGGAGTCTAAAACTATTTTTAGAAACTCAGCACTGATATTAATATTACATTCGATGAAAACGTTGAAACGTTTTAAATTTACAAAATGTTTATATATTTTCCGTGAATTATTCTAGGAATTGTTATTATTATTATTAGTAGTATTATTATTAGTAGTAGTAGTATTACTATCTTTCAAAAATAGAAAACTATAGCAAGGTCAAAGATTAGTAGCTATTTTGTATATAGTTTGGGAACAAACCAAACAAACAAACAGCCAAAAATCAAACGAACGCTGCTGTCTGAAGTTAGTTACATTGTGAGTTGTTTGTTTCCGGCTCTGAACGCGCGGTGACGTCGGCGCCCGTCGGTCACGTGACTTTAATCCTACGGCGTCACTGGTACGGTTTAGGAATAGAACTTGTTTATATACATATAGTGGATTTATTTCGAGAGGAAAAAAATGACAGTTTGTATATTAGTTTAATGTGTCGCACAGGGAGTTTGACCTGCTGGTTCTGATCTGTTGGGCAGGAGATATCTGGTGCTAACATTGTATCTGTGTGTGTGTGTGTGTGTGTGTGTGTGTTGCGTAATGATTTAATCAAGAAGGAAAGAACAGAAGGTCAGCTGGATCTGGATCAGATTCTAACACACACACACACACACACAAAAAGAGTGTATGTATATATATATAAAGAGTGTTAGTGTTTAATCCGATTGATCTTACCCAATAAAAGCAGTCGGTGTGTTTGTTTGTATTCCTTTTTAAGTTCTTTCAGGACGCGGTCAATGTTCTTGCTGACTTTGCGCGCCTCCTTCTCGGCCTCCTTCTCCTCCACCAGCAGTCTGTCCCAGTTCTTGGCTTTCTGGCTGGACGCAGGGAGGAGGTGCAGTTTTCTCCCGCGGTCCTTGCCGGGTCCCGGGGCCTTGCCGCCTCCTCCGTTCTGAATGAGCGCTCCGTCCGCGGCGGAGTTTCCCGTGAGCCTGCTGCGCTCCCCGGCGGCGGGTTTGCCGGCGTCCCACTGCTGCGTCTGGCCCGGAGACGGAGACGCCTTGCCGTTCCCCCCGGACTCGTCGCGCCGAGATTCCCGAGATTCCCCCGCGGCGGCGGCGGCGGCGGCGGCGGCACGCGACGGAATGAGCAGGTCGGGCGGCTGCTGCTCCGGGTCCGAGTTCGCGCTGGAGATCGGTCCGCTCAGATCCCCGAATAACCGGGGACGCAGGCTATAGCACAAGCCCATGGTACACCGAGTGGCCTAATAATAATAGTAATTATAACAACAACAACAACGACGATGATAATAATAATAATAATAATGATAATAATCTATAGAAAGATGAAAAAGGCGTGAAGAAAATGAGCACATCCTCCTCCGACCAGGCTCGTCCTACATCCCCAGGCTGACTCGCGGATCCCCAGCAGATCACTTCCTCACATTTTTGCCTGTCATTTTGTGTTTTCTCTCTCTCTCTCTCTCTCTGCTCTCAACCTACGCTTTAAGGCAGTAGATCACCTGATCCCTTTGCGGACACTGCAGGTCCACGTTACCGTAAATAAACCAAAAGCGCGCACTCAGAAAAAAAAAAAACGAAAAAAAAAAACAAGAGTGTGTTTCAGGCAGTTCAGTTCAACATCATTTAATCCACAAGTTCTCTGTCTCGCTTTTTTTTACCCTTTCTCTGCACTCTCTCAGACACACACACACACACAGACCCTACAAGCAAAAATATTAAAGAGTGTTGATTAGCTGAACGATTAGACAGAAAAGGTTCTTATATACAACCAGGTCCACACACACACAAACACAGATATTTTTTATATATATATAGGCAAAACACTTATACACACTTCAGGAAAAGAAAAACTTTATATATATATATATTTATTTTGTAAATACACACCAATGTCCTATTATGATAATATTATCATTATTATAATAATTATATTATTATTCTATCAATATTATATACATCATACTATTTTTCTTTTCCATTGAAGCATGTATACATCTTTTGTCTGACTCTCTCTCTCTCTCTCTCTCTCTCTATACACACACACATACACACAATATTTCCCTTTGGGATTAATAAAGTACTCTGTCTATCTGCGTCTCGGGGCTTTTTTTTTTTTTGGGCCGTCATCCCAGGATCAGGGGTAGATTAATGGCCAGGCTGGCCTAGGTTGCATCCTAAGGGCCCCGGCTTGGCCATACAAATATGAAAAATTATTAAAATTTACTTTAAAAAAGCCAACTTGAACAATTTCAGGCCATGAGAAGCATATTTAACATATTGTTGTGCAATATGTCAGGTATTGTTGGCGATGGGTTGTGTAATATTTGTAGCACGTTATTACACATGACACTAAATTACTTTTTGGTAACCGTGGAGTTTTACACAAGCAGTAGTCTAGGGGCCGATAATCACCTTAATCATATCCACTGCCCAGGGTTACAAATAATCCTAACATTTATGATTGTTTTAGCCGGCTCAATTTACTTTTGAGCCTGTGAATAAACTGCAGTTCTTCGTTCCTAAGCATTAATGCAATATTTTGTATTTATTATTTTTAAATAAATGTATTTATTATTTATAAAGCTGAAAGTCTGCTGTGCTTCAAAAATGGCAATCAGAGGCAAAATTCTGGTGTGTATATATATATATATATATACTAGTCCTTCTCAAAAAATTAGCATATTGTGATAAAGTTCATTATTTTCTGTAATGTACTGATAAACATTAGACTTTCAT
>JAOVVA010000048.1:471757-484878 GCA_028565275.1 Leiocassis micropogon | reverse complement strand
GAAGTGGTATAAGTGAATTTTAACACGCTGGAGTCGTTTTAAGACAAAACTTCATCTTTATCCTTTGATCTACTTTTAAAATTTCTCATTTAAATTAATTTCTCCTCACGAACAGGGAGTGTATTTGGCTGACGATGAAAGAAGAACAACTTAGTGTAAACAAGCCGTGAACATAAACTTTTCTATATCTTCTCTTTCACACTGACTGCAGTAAGATGAAATCACTTTCATGACACACATCTGTTAACATCTGTCATCTTACGTCATTAAGTCATTTGGCTTAAGTCATTCCAAATCTTAAATGTTTTATTTAAGCCCACAAAGCTAACTAGCTTCTAACACAAGGCTATAAGGGATTCCAAACCCCTCTCCAAGCTTTGGGTCAAGGGCACTACTTAGTGTGTGAAACAAGGGAGTGTACACCGTACAAAACATACTAGCTTTCCTTTTTCAGATAAAAAACCCAGAAGTTAACAGAGCTGATATTGTAAAGGTTAAATTAACAAACAAATCATGAGCTGTATATAATAAATGGTTTTTTTTTTTCGTTCTGTTGTAGAAAAAGGCTAGACCCTCAGGCCCACGACTGCATCACAGCCGTGCCGATATCCAGCACAACAGCACTCCTTCTTGTATGAAATCACATAAATATACACTTCTATATAGATTTACATTATATACTTTACTGCCGTTCATTTTAAATGAGTAAAAGTGTTACTTGCAACTACAAAATTTCACACCTCATTCAGTCTGTGTGAAAAATTACTAAAACAAAAACAGATGTGTATAATAAAACAATTACCATTATAACAGTTTAAAATATTATATTTCATGTTATGTATCTGCATCTGGTTTGCTGGAATCAGCAATGTAAAGTACAGTTCACATTGAAATTATATATATTTTTTGTTTTCACAGACAAGGAGGAGAAATCTTTAACATGAAATTAAAAAAAAAAAAAAAATCAACTTAAGGTTGTAAAGCATTGCAACACTGAAAGGGGAAAATACATGAAGTTCCTGTTTAATAAACTGCACAGAAATGAGCAAACAGGACAATAACGTTGCAGCTCATTGCACTCTCTGTTTTTTCTTCTTTTTGCCTTGTTTTTTTGACGAATTGTCTTCTTCCACCACCACCTGCTCCGTATTAATCCTCACTCTCTTGTTTTTACGTGCCAGCAAAGCTTCCTTATCAGCTGAAAAAAAGAAATACAAAATGCTACCCTTTATCTTTTATTGCACAATCACATTCCTGATGTTCTATATTCTGGATCTGTAAACGTACATCGAGACGTCGTAGGCTGAGCGTCCTGCTTTCCTTCTTTAGCACTGTTTCGCCACACAGACAGGCAGGTGAGTCGGGCGGTAGTGTTCACCTCTCCTAGCAGACGAACCGCTTCCTGCCTCTGTGAGGGGCATCATAAAGAATACGTTAATAATTCTTATTAATATCACGATAATAATATTATGGACGAGGGATTCTGAAGGTTTCAGTAGCAACATGAGGATTGTGCTGTAACTACAGACATGATGGCGTGTTTTTAATGGTTGGTGCTCTGCTGATGAAATAATGAAATGCAAACGTTTCAACTGACAACTTTTGACTGACAGCCATTTTGTAAAAAAAAAAACATCCTTTTCCAGGAATAGTGGCCACATTACACAGCTATTTTTTCTGGAAGACCAATAGTAGACGACTTGAAATAACAACAGAGAATGCGAAAGTGAAATCTCTGATAAAATCACTTCGTCTTTACATCTAATCGAAATCCACTGGATTTTCATGTTCATGAATTATTCCAGGCTTTTGTTTAATGGCAACCCAACCATTCACACTTACAATATGGCTTGGCAATTTCGCGGCAGATGTGAATATATATATACATACTAAATATTTACTTTTAGGAAAACTGGATAGGTACCTTAACATCAAGGGACTTTGAATGAAAATTTATGATTTCTCATGATTCTTGATATACAGTATATGTGGAGTAAAATCTTAGAAATGAAGAGACTCTTAATGCATACGGCCCTTGCTTCTCAAAGTCCTTCCTTTGTTTTAAGTGATGCGACACTTTCTCCCTAAATCCCATCATCATCAAAATAGGAGCTTAAAGTTAGCAAGTAGCAGTTAGTGACTTTCATTCTTTAATACAAGTAAGAAAGTAGATAAGCAGGTAAAAGTGAGTGGAATAACATAATTAAAGTAAATACAGTAAGGTGGCAAGTAAGCAAAATAAGTAACATATAGGTAGCATATAAGGAAAGCAGGGAAGCAATAGTAAGGGAAAGTAGTAAAGTAAGGTAGTTAGTAACACAATGTAGTACATAAGTAAAGTAATCAATGAAAATATGATAACCAAGTAAATTAAGATAGTAAATGTTAAGCATGGTATTAAGCAAGTGAAGAAAGTAAATAAGGTAGTAACTACATAAAATAGGCAAGTAAATTAATTATGCAAATAAAGTAAAACAGTTAGTAAGCAAGTAAGTAAGTAAGTAAGTAACACATGGGTGTACACAAGTAATGATATTAAAGTACGGTCGTAATTAAGTAAAGTAAGGTAGTAAATAAGTAAAAGTACGGTGTTAAGTAACGTAAGTAAGGTAAATAAGGAAATAAGAAGTATAGTAAGGTAGCAAATAAGTAATATACATAAGTAATATAGTAAGCAAAGTATGGTATTAAGTAAGTAAGGTAGTAAATAAGTAAAGTAATAATTAAGGCAAAGCCAACATAGAAGCAAAGCAAAACAAGTAAGTAATACATTTATACAATAATTAAGTAAAGTAATTAAGTAACAACAACGTAAGGTAAGGAACTAAGTATGTAAAATAAGGAAATAACAAAGTAATGTAGTTAGTAAAAAAAAAAAATAAATAAAAAAAGTTAAGTAAGAGCAGAAGCAAGCCAAGTAATGAACTAAAGTAAGGCACTAAGTCAATAAAGTAAAAATGTAAGGCAGTAAATAAGTAAAGTAAGACAGAAGTAAGATAGTTAATGAGTAAGTAAGTGAATTATAATTACATAACATGGTAATAAGTAAGTAAACCAAGTAAATATGTAAGTAAAGTGAGGAACCGTACACAGCCCGGGGAAACGTGGAAATAAATGAGTTAAATCCATATCTAAGGAAAAGTAACTAAATTGAGTAATTAAAAAGAAGTTTATTTATTTAGAACAGTGATTTGCATCTGCAGGCAGTGGTGTGTGTGTGTGTGTGTGTGTGTGTGTGTGTGTGTATATAGAGATGCTATCGTACCTCCGGACTGCAGTCCCACAGCTTGATGAACCCATCATTAGACGCAGTGACCAACACACACATGTTGTTCATGTCGAAACTGTCCAGCGCTTTTACTCTACAAACATAAAGAAAATTAGACACACTATAAGTATACCTTCAATTAAAATTTGCCATTTAAAACAAACAAACAAACAAACAGGTTCATATGAACACGCTCGTCCTTGCATGGCATATAAATGACACGAGATTGTTGATACTATTGAAGGAGTCTCGAGTTCTAGCATTTTGTAACAGAAGAAAAAGATATCACTTTTTCTGCTTGTTTAAGAGCTGCGTACTCTGAAACAAGCGTACGCAGAACATTACATAGAACTATAAATTGTTTCTAAAAAAATGTACCGCCTTTCCCTTTCAATCGTAATCATTGGCAAACTGCTGTGGGATAAGAGTAATAACACACTTTAGACACACACCGGTTTTCGTGAGCCTTGAACTCAGAGATGCACTTTTCAGAGGTGAGATCATACACCTGTACATGTTCATCATCTCCTGCCACGGCCAGCAGCGTGTTCTGCAACAAAAGGAAAGTATAATCCACATAGTAAACCGAGTCACGTTTCCATAACACATTACACACAGACAGTTTAAAGCTTAAAATTAGTTCATTTAAATCTACAAAAAGAAAAAGACTAATCAAATGCCTTAAAAAAACGGTAATGGTCCAAAGACGGAGTAGTTTTTGATAAGTTGTAGACAGTCTTTAGATGTCTGTTGCTTAATTCACAAATTAAATTGAATACTAGGTTTATATCCTTTTCAAAATTTTATCAATAAGAACATACGTATATAAATAAGGTAAATTTAACAAAATAAATAATGAAGCAACTAAAGTAAGTCAAGTACTATAGTAAGGAAGTAGCGCTAGTCAGCAGATTAAGTACATAAAGTAACGCAAGTTAAGTATAGTTGTGTATAAGGCAAGTAATTAAATTAAGTTAAGTAACATAAAGGAAGATTAAAATTAAGTAAAATATGTAAGGTCAAATGTTACATACAAGTTAAACATAAAAGATTAGCCAGTAAATAAAGTTACAACATAGTAAGTATAATATACTCAGAAAGTTAAGAAATTTAAATTAGTAAGCAAGGTAATAAATAATTAAAAGAAGTGCATAGTGAAGTTAGTTTTGGTTGACAACATTCATTCTACAATATAAGCAAATAATTTATCAAATTAGTAACCTTATTTACTGTACTTTACATAACTTGCTTTTTCCTGTAATCTCCATAGTTACTTACTTTGCCTACAGACTAAATAAATCTTAGTTACTTAACTGCTATTCCATTTATATTACTTTCTATTTAATTTAATTTATAATACTTTCTATTTTAAGTAGAAAGTGATATAAATTAAGTAGCAGTTAAGTAACTAAGATTTAGAGTCTATAGGCAAAATCTGTAACTAAGGAAATTACAAGTTATGAAGGTTATGTAAAGTAAATTAAAATACAGTAAATAAAGTTGCTAAGATAGTTATAAGGTGGGTATAGTATCATAAGAAAGTTACGTAATTTACTTAAATTGTTAAAGTAAGTAAATGGAGTTGAGTGCATTGTTAAGTTAGTTAAATACTTGAAGTAACTTTTATTATTCAATAAGCACACACACACACACACACACAATAGGTAAAGTTGTAAGTAATATAAATTAATCAGTAGTTAAGTAACTAAGATTTAGCATAGTATGTAGGTAAATTAAGTAACTAAGGAAAGCAAAGGAAAAAGCTAATTATGTAAAATAAGTTACTAAATTAAGTTGAATACATAAATGAAGATTGTAAATAGATACAGTAAGACAGTCAGTACAGTAAATAAGCTTAATAAAGGTAAGAAGTCAGAATGGTTAAGAAAGTTAGGCGAGTTACTCAGTATGTTAAGCAAGGTAATAAATGAGTTAAGGAAGTTAAGTTAGTGTATATGGAAGCTAAGTAAGAGGTCAGTTAGGCGCCCGAGTAAGGGTTGAGAATCTTAACATACAAATATTAGCAAGTATGCAAATTAAGTTTAAAAAGTAAATAAAATACACCAAGTAGTAACTAAATAACTACAGGTTTAGTTAATTACACGAGTAAAGTAATGAACTAAGGTCGGTAAAGTTGTAAGTAAAACTTTGAAATTAAGGCAAGATACAAAATAAGTAAAATAACTTAGTAAATGAAAGTAATAAGTAGACATTTTAAATAAAGTAACAAGGTAATTAGGCAAGTTTACATTAAGTACGTAATTTATTAAGTAAGTAACCAGAAACAAACCTTCAGAAACCTGACAGATGAAATCCTCCTCCTGTAGGTGAAGCTGCTGATGACGCTGGCGGACTCCAGGTCGTAGACGTCCAACTTATCATTAACAACTACGATGTACTTGTCTCCCGCCGGGGACCACTTTACAATCTGTGCAGCTGGATGAGCGATAATGAGGGCAAAAACATCCAGAGACTGTACACCACACACAACAATCTTCACATTAAAAACAGTCATGCTGTTCAAACCTTACTTTGTCTAATGTTCTTGGTGAAAGCCGGCCTTCCTTCGATAAGATTCCATGTTCTAGATAAAAAAAAGAAAAAAAACAACAACTCAGATTTAATGCCAAACAAAACCACAATCACAGGATCCACGAGCTGTTCAGTATCTCAGTCGTTACTCTACCGTAGCTTCTTGTCTGTTCCGACAGAGAGCGCCAGTTTTCCAGACGGATGCAATGAGAGGGAAGTCACATGACCCCTATTAAACAAACACACAATTTAAGCCGACAGCAGATTGACACAAAAACATTTCTGCAGTTCTGGTGTTAATGAACTCTGATTTACATGTGAGCTTTGATGGTTTTTAAACATTCCCATGTCTTCGTGCTCCACACACACAGAAGACCGTCCTCTCCACCGCTCAGCAAGTGAGATGTAGAACCAAACTCCAGACACGAGACGGTACCTACAAACAAATACACACACACACACAGCTTTTATAATTCTATACCGTCCAATAAGAAGCCATTTGAAACGCTGTTCATGGCCACGAATCTGCGACTCTGGATGCGATCTGTATCAGGCTGCTCTGCTTTCTTCCCGCTCACCCTCATGGTGTAATAACGCTCCATGCTCCGTTCTTGTGTTCATGTTGTAGAGTTGTATGGTTTCATCTTTGCTTCCCGTAGCGACGAACTGCTCGTTAGCTGCCACGGCGGACAGGCATGCTGTGTGAGCGTGGTGCGTGAACACCGGCTCTAATCTCCATTCCTACAGGACACGACAGAATCATCAGACAAATACAGCAGATTATAAACGTGCATTATAAACACGAGAATGAGATGAGACGGAGATGAGAAAACAATGTTTTTTTAAGTCAGATTATTCGTTTTAAAGCTATATGGGACTAACATATCAAAATGTCTAAGTGAATTTCCCCCCCCAATGATGTCCAAGGAGCTCAAGAGGTTCAGACTTTGGGTTACTGATCAAGAAGTTTGGAGGATCAAGCCTATCCGAAGAGACTTATTTGAATGTTAAAAAAAAGGTTTTAATAATAGTGATAATACCTTGTCACATTGTACAGCCCTACTTTATATGTTAAGTGCAATACAAACTGCTATAATAATAATAATAATAATAATGTTCCATCATGTCTGTAGAGGCACATTGTATATAAATAGAGAGAGAGACACAGAGAGAGAGTTGAAGACATTTTAGTAAAACACAGAGATTAGAGGTTTGTTAAAGTTACCTCTGCTCCAGGACACACCCTGTACCCTAACACAACCTGCTCATAACTCCCAACAATCAGCTCCACCTGGTCTCCCATTTCAGCGCAGTCTGATCCTCATTATATTCTGCTCCAAAACAAGAACTTTCCTCCTAACCATGTGCGTAATGTTCATTCGGGACGTGGTATCAGGTTTATTTCCGGGTCATGTTTCCTGTCTACGCGTCAAAATAAAAGTCCCAACAAAAAATACGTTTAACCCGCTTTAGGGTCTTCTTCTTCTTCTTCTTCGTCTTCGTCTTCTTCTTCTTCTGCGTGTTTACCGGCGGTCGACATTCACTCTGTTGCATTACCGCCACCTTCTGGTCCTGATCTCCGTCATCTTCCTTTCAGTTTAAAGAGATCATTCTAATCTACAGGAAAGGTGGAATTTAGGAACCTTTAAACTTTATCAGTCCACAAAAAGTACAGCTTAATGCATTTAAAAAAAAAAAATAAATGTAATAACTGGTGTTACTTCTCTACCTGGTAACCACGATTTATAACTATTTACAAAATATCTTCCATGTGTAAGACCATATGATTTTCAATTATGTCAAAATCTATTAATTATTATATGTGATCAGTTTTTATGTACAATTTTTGACTGTTATAATTATAAAATGAGTAACACCGATGACCCTAACGCCAATGACAGTAACACCAATGCTAAAAATCTATTAGTTATTAAATGTTATGAGATCAGTTTTTATGTCCAATTGTTGACCGCTGTTATTATAAAATGCGTAACACCAATGACAGGCTTGAAAGCTTCACATAAACCTGCTAAATAAATGATGACATTTCTAAAGAAATGAAGCGAGACGTTCTTCCCTTCTGTGTTTGATGAGCTGGGGATCTGGATCTATCTAGTAGAGATGAGCGAACCCGGGTTCATTCGGGTTAAATAACCCGATTCTTTATATGACTCACGAATCAGGAATCCTTCTCTTTATTTACTCGGATCAGTTGAGTCCTAAATGATCTTGTTGCTAACAACAACATGCATAAATACAAACTGATAATTACACCATTCAGTTATTCTCAGTAGTTGTTAGAATAGCTAGTGACTGTAGGAACAAGTGGCTGACTGAGTTGTTTATTAAACTTCCTGCAGGTCAGAAACGTGAGAGACTCAGAATAGCGGCTATTGATTCGTCTGATTTATCTGAACCGGGAGACTCGATGGATCAGTCAGACTCACAGCGCGGAGTGAAACAGCCGGATCTGAGGGACTCAGCGTGTTCATGAGGCCAAGGATTCGGTGGATACTAGGGATTTGGTGAGCGCCCTCTAGTGGAGGCACCGTAGGAAAATGCAGTCAGAATCCCTACTGACTCAAGTGACTCAAGTGACTCAAGTGACTCAAGAGACCCGGATCCGTTTAGTGAGTGAGTCAGAAGAAGTCGAATCCGTTAAAGAATCCGAGTTTCTCATCTCTATTGTCCAGTGATCTTCACCTAGATCAAACAACTTCAAATTGTCAAATATATTTCAAAATAAATCTCTTTCCGTGTGACAGTAAAACCAACGACATAGCTTGTGGTGACAAATATTTATTTCATATTATTAATCATAATTAATTATGGTTTTATGATTTTAGTGTTTCTCTTGTTTTATAAGATGTTGATGTTATTGTGAATCAGATTTATTTTAATAGAAAAAAAATGCGTTATTAAATGAAAAGTATATGATGTTTGATCTTCCATGTATGATCATAGTAACATTTCCTTGAACTTGGCCTTTTTAAAAAAAAAATACTACAATAAAATTTTGAATTAAATATTAAAGTAGAAATTTTTATTTCATTATTGAAATTACACACTATATGCTCTAAACATATACAAGTACAGTAATATGTTCATTTAAATTATTTTGGTATCAGCAAAACTAAGTCACAGCACTTTTCACCTTTTTTTTGTAGAATGACCCAGATCCTCTTTTCTGCTCCCATCACCTTTAAGAAACCCAATAAATACATTCTTTCTTGTTTATTTCTCTATCTTCTGAAATACATTTCAGTGCACTCATCCTTTTCCAAACTCCCTCTCTGTGTCTACATGTAGAGCCCCGCGAAACGCTTCCTCCTTATGGCCGTTTCATTATGCTAATGACCTAAAAACATCAAAACCACTGTACTTTTTTCTATAAGATTGAAAAAAAAAAATGAAGTAAATCCACTTCATTAATTTGTTTAAATATAAATATACTCAGTAAAAACGGTTCTGCCTACAAATCTAATAGATCATTTCAGAAAGGTAAGAACTGTCCAGAGAACTATCTTTGCAAGTTAAATTGTTTTCCTATTACCCATACCAAAAACATAATAAATAAATATTGAATCAAGCTTATAGATTAGCTATTTAATATTTATTGAGTAACTTCCTTACTACTCCTTCCTCTATAACCCCCAAAATGCACATTTTAACATGTTGTACAACTTGCATTTGTGAACTCAAGTACAAGACCTGTCATCTGAATAATATCTGATACACAGCAGGGTCTTATGTGTCTTAGTATAAATGTATAATGTGTCAAAAAAAAGAAAGGAAAAAAGCAAAATAATTCATGAAACCAAACGTAAAAAAAAAAAAGAGGAAATTGCATTGTTGATTGTTGTTGTTAGCCTTGTTATTTATGGGAAACCTGGGATATAATGCCATTAATTACATATGTATATATTATTATAATTAAGAAAAAATATATTATATAATTTCTAAATTAATAGTCCATATAATTGAATCGTATGAATAAACAATCTTAGAAAATGGCAGCGCTGCTGTGAAAATGCTTTTCTACTTCCTGATTTTTTATTTTACTGCATATTTGGGACAGGTAGGTTTGGACCGTTTGGACAGGAAGAGGCAAATACTCTTTTCACAGCACTGTATATCTGAAAGATTGTCCTTGAATATACAAGATCTAATAAAATGTTTGCATTAAAAAATAAAACAACACATTACAACAATGTACACAATGTCACTGATTTATTATGTAAAGATGATGAAAGGTTTTGTGTTTAAACCTGAGGAAATTTCACTAAATTAACTCTAACATGCCATGTTGCTCTACGTGTGTGAACGTCTCAGTAGATAAGGGCTTTACAGTCTCCTCTGGGCTTCTTGATCTTGTCGTAGTTCTTGGTGATGACGTCAAACAGCACGGCCTGGAATCGAGACCAGAATCGGTAAACATGTCGAGAGCGTGTCTCAGATCCTGTAAAATTATAAATATAAAAACCTACATATGTGTTGCGGATCTCCAGGACCACGATGCGCAGCTCGCAGTACTGGTGCAGGTCCAGCTCGTGAACCAGCTGTCTATAATCGCCCTGCAGTAGCACACGAGTCAGGACACGAATATCATTAAATAGACTGAAGTTAAAGAGATTATACGTAATAATGTGACAAAAAAACTGATAAAAAGAGCTAATCAAGTAAGTGTGGGAAGAATACAAACACGCTGAATAAACAGGCTAAGAAACATCAAAACGCTTGTTGAATGAATAAATATTCACCCCCCTGGGCCAGTAATTCTTTATCTTTCTTTACATCTTTATATCTTATCCTTTATATTCTTTATTTTCATTCAATCTTCTTGAAAAAAAAAACTATATATAAAAATTACATTTTTGCCTGAGCTACCCCTGACTATCCTTTGGTGTTGATACAACATCATTCACCAAATGACTCAAAATGTTTGCACCAGAAATAATTTAAAGGTCCCATATGTTACTTTAAAAGGTTAACACAGATCTCAGAGCTCCCCCAAAGTGTGTGGGTATATAAATTCCCCAACTGAAATAACCCTCAGATAATGCATGTCTATCCCTCAAACTCCCTCCTGAGTCACGCCCCTTCAACAAGATGGCCCCTTATATGATGTCACATTAGGCAGAAAATCTAACTTGGCATGTTTAATGCCTGGCCAACACAAAAATTAAAAAGGTTTTTTGTTTGTATACAAATACACACACACTGGAAACCCATCAGAGTGTCTAAAAAATGCAAAATAGCTTGCATAATAGGTGACCTTTAAAGGATTTTACATCAATAAAAGCAAATATTCATGCAATCACAACTTTCACTTTTTTGTTTTTATAATTTTGCAAATATATATCATTAAAATTGTGAGTTATATTATAGAGATTCATGATACATCGTCCCCCCCAAAGAAAGGAAGGCTGGTAAAGGAACGACAGATATATATATACAGATACAGATACATACATAATGACTTATTGTGTAGTCCAGATTCTACAACATTAAATGTAACTTTAAACCAGCTAGATGGTCATGTTCGGTTCTCTGAAGAAATAAAAATGAACTCCATCCTCACCACATGTGGCTGTTTGGAAGCCTTGGCTACAGCGTCTCCCCTCTCGCTGTAATACCTGAACACAACAGCGTTAAAACTCAGAACATTACATTGCATTTTGTCCTAAATCTCCGCTGCACATGAACCCAAACTGTTTCAACACAAGCGGCGTGACTCACTTCGTGATCTGCGTCTGGAATCCTTCGATCTTCGTGCGGGTGTTGGTCATCAGCTCAAAGACCTTTTCCTGTAGAATTACAGCAGGTTTGTTTGAAATCGTCATCGTGTCAGTAACTGCAATAATTTAGTCGATGGTAAAGAAGTGAAACGTCTCAGTCATTTAAATTGGAGAATCACCTGCACGGCGACGCCAAAGTTGTTCCCGTCCTCAATCCTGGGGATCTGGAGCTGGACCCACATGGACACCTTAAACACAGGTGTTGGATTATTACGACACACCGTTTCCCGTTTAAGCTCCATAATGAATTGTGTCCTGATAGATTCAGCTTCCAGTGCCTTGCGTGAGCTACCAAAGGGTGGCAGAACACACACTTTGTTTATTTCGGTTCTCTGACAAACTCTTGATTCTTTCAGGAACGAGGTACACATTGAGATCAGACAAGACTGTAGTGTGAACACACTCGTGCAAGGCACTGGACACACTAAACAGACGCAGAGTCTTAAATTCCTCAAGTTCTTACCGTATTCAGTTTTTCCTTCAGCGTCTGAATGTGGGGTTTAATCTCTTTAATGAGGCTGTCCACTTTCTCGTTACTGGCTATGGGACCGCACGGGGGACCTGCTGCATCACAAAACGCTCATTTCAGCCACGAATATAAAGTCAAGTTATGTCTCAAGCCTTGACCTGCAGTTTTACATCGACATATGATGTTATAATCTCATCAAATATTAAGTAAAAAGCTTATTTAGGGAATTTACCTTCCTCATCCTCTTTGTCGTCGGATTTCTTTCCCTCCTTGGCGCTTTTCTGTAGAAAGATGACACATTTACATGCAGTCCTGTGCAAAAGTCTCTCTTTGCTGTGGTAATTTAATTGCTGTCTGCATGGACGTGAGCAGTTTAACGCTATAGAGACAGAGAGAGACGTCTGAAAAATGTAATATCAATGTCCCTGTACCGAACTAATCCAGTCTGAATATGGCTTTAGACTTCAGTGTTCAGTTTTTCAACCTCTACACTACACTCGTCTACGCTGGGTTTTTCACTAACATGACATCGTGTGCAAAATGGTGAAAGAGTAAAGAAGCTCGTCCTTTTTTGAAACCTGACAAACACATTCTCCTATTAAACATTATTTAACATCTCAGATGAAGAACGAAAATACAGCATGAGGTGCACCATGACTATTTCAACATCAAGATATTAAATGCGTTACAGGGTAGATTTTTTTTTTGTAGCCCTTAAAACTCAACGCATTTTAGTCTTTTTTTCGCTTTGCTGTTTTTATAATAAGCATATATGACTGTAGATTGTGCAATATAGACTGAATTTCATTTCATTTTAACCAACTATGCAAACATGACTGAGCTAAAAAAAATTTAAATGAGTCACAGAGGCAAAGAATATACAGATACACACGATCATGTTTTCAGTTGTTTCTGTGACCAAAAAAATAATAACAACATGCTCATATCGAGAGATGTACATTTTAGCAACATCATTCCCACATTTCAGTATAGGTGAAATTTATTTGGTGTAAAAATAATGATAACTTTCGTTCTACCTGACATATCCGAAAAC
>JAOVVA010000048.1:404612-416939 GCA_028565275.1 Leiocassis micropogon | reverse complement strand
TTTTTTTTTTAGGACGCAGCGAGTACGGGTTACTGTAGAGTGGAGCGAACGTTTCCTGGCTTGTTTTTGACGTCTTTATGTCTTTATTTTTTTAAATTAAAGATGTTAATTCTATTCTAGCTGTTGGTCATCTTCAACACAAAAGTTACAACACTTCACTACTGCAGCATTTTATTTAAAAACATTTTCGAAACGTCTCCGATTTGCCAGGAAATGAACTCACCTCAGAACTATTTAACCCTGTAGCACAATAATATTGGGTTGGTATTGTTATTATTGTTTTTATTGGTTATCATCAATTTGGCACCCTACTGTACATGTGGTTTATGATGTAAGACTTTTTCACACTGATTAAATAAATACATTTCATCAAAAAAAAAGGATTTTTTTTTTCTTTTCCTTTCATGATCTCATAAGCTGCAGTACACACCAGTACACACCAGTACATCAGCAGCTGAGGGTTAAGGGTTCAAGCGTTAACCACTGAGCCTCCACCAGCCCTGTGGTGAGAGTTAAGAATGTTTTTTTCTCCCTCTTTCTTTCTTTGATTTTTTTGGCTCCATTTTTATGGTGTTCTGTCGAGCGGCATATAAACCTTGAGTTAGGTACAGCAAGTGGAACCACAATTGTCAAGAACGTCATGAGCTCATGTATGGGTTTATTTAAGAAACTAAAGTAAGATGGCATCAATAGGGAGTGGAGCACTTAGAGAAAACCTCCATATTGGGGGGGTCTGCCCAAGTTAAGGAACGTTTACATCTGAGCAGTTGAGGGTTAAGGGCTTTACTCAAAGAGCCAACTGTGGCAAACTTATTGGGGTTTGAACCTGAGACCTTCTGAGCAGTAACACCTCAATCACAGCAAAATTTAATTTGACCCAAACTGGTTATGTTCTGGTAGTGTTTCAACTTCTTGGAATCCACAAGGATCTCATCAAGGTCGACTTGTTTTGAGGTGCTTTTCCTGCTCACCGCGGTCGTACACAGTAGTTACCACAGTGGTGTTTCCCCCTTTCAGTCCCCCCCACTGTGGACGTTCTCCTACGCCTTCCTCCTGATCAACAAGACACGAAGCTCTGGACGACCCCGAATAAACTGACACGTCTCAGCAAAGCACATCACTTCACTTCGTCTGTGGTTCTCATTGGTTTATTATCTCTGTTATCATCGTAACATCGTTCCATCTTGTCAGCTCAACGTGCAGAAAAGTAAAACAAATAACACTGTTAAAGTTTGGGTTTGGGGGGTGGAGTGAGAATGTAGCAGGTGTTTAAAACAAAGGAATAAAAAAAAAAGAATGAACACATTTTCTTTGGTAGTACGCAATTTTCTAATGCTAGGCTGTCTTATAATTATTATTATTATTATTATTAGTGTGGTTTGGAACGCAGCCACTCTTTTTACAGTCCAACACCTCAACCACTGCAAAATTTTATTTGACCCAAACTGGTTATGTTCTGGTGGGTTTTTTTTTCTTTTTCATTTAGTATATTAGTATGTAATTTGGAACAAGGCTGGTCTCAGAGTAATTATTTAGTGTGGGGGTGACATCGGAATTTGGGATGCAGCCATGACATTAAAAAAACAACAAAAAAAAAACACATTAGCTACCAGGTTAAGAGTCGTGGCTTAAAAACGCTGCTGGAGGACGTGTCCTAGATGTACTGCTTTAATACACTCTTAGTGTACCATCTGCAACATGTACATATATTACATACATACGGCGATCAGACATGGACATAAGGACACGTGACGCATAAGGCACATAATTCGTTAAACCAAAGACGACAGTTCTTTCCCCCTCTCTCTCTCTCTCTCTCTCTCTCTCTGGTATGACAGTAGCGCACCCAGCCCAGGTTACAGCCCCACATCTCTAGCTATAGGTGACTACTGAAACATCTCGCGCTCAAATGACCCAAATAAATATTGCAGATAATCGCAGGAACCTGATGGAGCTAACTACTTAGCTACTGACTCGTGAGCGACGTAAAATAAAGCTACTATTTTACACATAATTTACCTCAAGTCCTTTGGGAAAATATCTAGGTTACGCCAATGGAAGCACCAAAGGGTGGTCATGTGACCTGATGACATCGTCAGCCATCTAGAGCTCTCCCCCATAACCCCCGCCCCCCACCACGAGACTCCTGTCTGGGCCTTGAGCAGCATCTGTACCAGTACAGTATAAACCCACGATCATATGGTGTGTGTGTGTGTGTGTGTGTGTGTGTGTGTGTGGAGTGAAGAAAAGAGAACATAACCAGAACCTCCCTCCCTCCCTCCCTCCCTGTGTGTGTGTTTTTCTCTGTCAGTGTGTTTTGCGGTGGTTGTTGTTGTACGAGGTGTAGCCGTTCCGTAACAGTCTGTGCTTCTTTATCTCTCCGTTCCTCTCCTCATTTTCGTCGTCCTCCGTGTCGTCCGTCTCCTCTCTGTCGCTCCTCTCGTCCTCCACGATCTCCTGGAGAATAAGAATAAGGGACGAGTAAAACAGAAAGATTAAGATGTAAGGTGAAATTTATTTTCATATAAAGTTTCGTTAAAAGAAATAAAGCAACAACTTGATTCAGTGATTCTATTAGAAACTGTGTGTGTGTGTGTGTGTGTGTGTGTGTGTGCGCGTGTGTGTAACTACGTTGCGAGGCAGGAAGCGCAGTGCCATGCGGATGATGAGCGCAGCCCAGAACACGTGTAAACACTGCAGCACCAGGAGCAGCCCGTTAAAGAAGTAATACCCGAAGAACGGCGGGTAGAGTGTCAGAGGATACACCCACGTACAGTACAGGATCCTGCACACACACACACACACAGAGGTTACACAAGGCTTTATCTCCCTCTTTATCACTGTATGTGTGAGTGTGTGTGTGTGTGTGTGTGTTTGTGGTACCGGAACGGGAAGATGAGGAGTCGTGTGATGATGAAGAACACAGCAAACACAATGAAGATGTAGTTACACGTCTTCCTCCATCCTGCGTAGTTAAACATCTTCGCTGACTGAGAGAGAGAGAGAGAGAGAGAGAGTATTTTAGTTCCACTAGATGGCGCCGTTTCATGAGTTTCCTTCACCATCACCAGACAGAGCCATTACAAACCATGAGTCATGAAAACTAAATGCTGCTCTCGTTTCTATTCTTCTTCCTGCCTGTTCTCACCCACATTTTTACTTTCCTTTACTCTGTCCCTCTCCTGTCCTTTCCTCCTTTTTCTTTCTCTGCCTTTCTTTTAACTATTCCTTTTTTCCCCCATCTTCCATCCTTCCCTTCCTCATATTTTTCCTCCTCTGATCCTTTTTATTACTTTGCCCATCACTTTTTCCTGCTTTTATTTCCTGTTTGTCTTCTCTGACTTCCTGTATATTTAATTCTAAAACAGGTCATCATTTAACTGCACAAGAGTATAGGAGTGTGTGTGTGTGTGTGTGTGTGTACCTCCAGTAGGTAGTCAGACGAATCGTGCAGGAACATGACGAGTGTTCCTGCGCGGATGTAGTTCATACACCAAGAGAAACTGATCAGTGTGATGGTGGCAACATGGTGGATGACCTGCTCTTTAAAGTCCTGAGAGAGAGAGACAGAGAGGGAGGATGATGTGTAACAGCTGGACTCAGAGTGTCCTGTGTTCGTCAGCACTACTACACCCACGACTCTCACATCCAAATGTTTAAATATCTAGGCCCCAATAATGCGTTATTTAGCCAATAAAAACGACTCCCTAAACAACTCCTTAAGCCACTCCCTTAAATGAGTCCTTAGGCGACTTCATAAACGACTCCCTAAGAGACTCCTTAAGCTTCTTCATCAGCCATCATTTAGACATTCTTAAAGTGACTCCTTACTTAAACCACTCCTTATCTGGCACTTTACCCACTTTATGGGAAACCGTATGTGGGCCGAACCCTCTGCAGGTCTATAATCACCACGCATACACACACTATTTATTTCACCACATAAAGGCCATGTCTCCACATCTGGATCCAGGGGTGACTCCACTTCCTGTTCTATTTACAGTTCTATCTGTGGTACAGGAACAGATGGGGGCGGAGCCTGCAGTCAGATGTCAGCTTCAAAGGTGCACTTTCATCTGAAACCATCAATTAGGAATTGCTCTCTCTGTGTGTGTGTGTGTGTGTGTGTGTGTGTGTGTGTGTGTGCATAAAACTCACTTTGCGTTTGACATCTGAAGCCACGCTGAAGAGGAGAGACAGATAAAATCCCAACTCCAGCATGTAGTACCAGTACTGTGAGGGTAAGATAGTCTGAGAAAGAAAGAGAGAGAAAGAGAAAGCACCATTAAAACACACACACACACACACACACACACACACACACACACACACACACATTCCTGTAGTGTGACTCACCAGAGTTGGGAATCCCTTCCACATCTCCTCTAAATCATACAGCCATGGTTTCTACACACAAACAGAGAAACATGTTACACACACTCTCCCCCTCTCCACATACACACACACACACACACACACACACCCAAATACATCTGCAAACAAAACACAAAGGGAGCAGGACTCGTGTTTACTGAAGGTGAGAGAGAGAGAGAATTACTCACGTCGATGAGAGCGAGCAGCCCACCAACGAAGGCAAAGAGATAAATCATAAACCTCCAACTGCAACACACACACACACACACACACACACACACACACACACACACACTCAATAACATTGATAGCTCTAACTATTGACTACTGATTCCATTCTTGTCACTATGTATAAAATAAATATTTAAACCAACACTGCATTTATTCATCTTATTAACATGAAATTATCACACAAATACACACAGACACAGACACACACATCATCAAAGCAAGTGGACCTCATTTTCTGTCTCTGTAGTGTTCAAGGTTTTGTGTGTGTGTGTGTGTGTGCGTGTTTGATGATAATTTCATGTTAATAAGAGGAATAAATGCAGTGTTTAATTTTACACAAAGTGTGTGTGTGTGTGTGTGTGTGTGTACCTGGCCTCTCTGAACTTCTTAATCAGGATAGGTCTGTCCTGGTTTCTTCTCCGTCTGAACCAACGCTGCAGCTGTTTCTCTGTACAACCGCTCTGTCTACACAACTCCACTACACACTTCTACACACAGAGAGAGACGGATGTTTATCAGGTGGTAGGTGGTGTGTGATTGTGCAACAGTGGTTGTTTTGTGTAGTGGTGGTTGTGCAGCGGTGGTTGTCCACCCGTGTTGCGCGACGGTGGTTGTTTGGCGGTGGTTGAGTACCCGTGTTGCAAAACGGTGATTGTGTACTCATATTGCGCGACGGTGGCTGCGTGGCGGTGGTTGTTCACCCGTGTGGCGCGGCGGTGGTTGTTCACCCGTGTGGCGCGGCGGTGGTTGGTTACCCGTGTGGCGCGGCGGTGGTTGGTTACCCGTGTGGCGCGGCGGTGGTTGGTTACCCGTGTGGCGCGGCGGTGGTTGTGTACCCGTGTGGCGCGGCGGTGGTTGTGTACCCGTGTGGCGCGGCGGTGGTTGTCCACCCGTGTGGCGCGGCGGTGGTTGTGTACCCGTGTGGCGCGGCGGTGGTTGTGTACCTGTGTAGGGTATTTGCTGCTGTGACAGTAGTACGACTCCAGCGTTGGATTGTGAGCTGCATTTATTCGTACTGTTTCTTTTATTCCGAGCATCGAGGCCAGAGAGGTTGCAACCGTCCTGCGGACACACACACACACTGCTATAACTGCAACACTAGAACAGGATGACTGTAACTCCAGAGATACAGGAGGAGGTTCTCACGTCTCTCACCTCTCGAACACCTGCCTGAGGATAAGGAAGGTGAAGGCGAGGGGCAGGCCCACCCACAGGTCCCTTGCTTTCGCATAGACACGCCCATCTCTGTCCTCAAGATCCGCCCACCCTAAACCTACTGGGAACCAGAGACGCTCCTGCCAGAACACATCGCTCAGCCACTGCAACATTCTGTGAAAGAGAGACAGAGAGACAGAGGACAGTGTAGTCAGTAATGGAGTCCCAGAATGCAATGCAACAGCGAGCTTTCCTAATCTCATCACTAATATTTACCCGAGTTGTTAATGTGAGCACTAACACACACTTAGTTTGTGCTTTTGAGAGGATGATGTTGTACAGGGTCTAAAGTGTGTGTGTGTGTGTGTAGTTAGTCTCTCCTTATAAGCTGCAGACAGGAAGCAATGTGACACAAAAATATGCATGAATGTGCATACACACACACACACACACACTGAGTGACTGATACAGTGTCTGAAAGGTCTGTGTGTGTGTGTGTGTGTGTGTGTGTGTGTGTGTGTGTGTGAGAGAGATAAAGGCTGAAATATGGGGTCGAGTGTGGCACTTAAGCAAGAGCAAGTATGGTCAGTGTCTCCTTACACCAGGCGGACTGTAAGCAATGACTCCATTTCTCTCACACACAGACACACACACAGACACACACACAGACACACACACAGACACACACTAAACCTGCAACTCTTTCCTCTAAATCCTGCGCTCTGATTGGCTGGTCACGTCAGGTGACACAGCTCTGGCCATTCTGACCCTGACCTATCAATGCAGTGTGTGTGCGCGTGCAACAGCTGTCCAGTTTATGACTCACATTCAGAAATCCACACACACACACACACACACACACACACTTTTCTTACTCATGTCTGATTCATTTATCCCATTTCACTATTTCAGCAGAACGAGGCACCCCAAATCTCACACTTCTACCCTGCATAGTGCACCAGAGCAGACTGTGGAGGACACGGCAACGCGGTCCGGGTGTAACCTCGCTGGGTGGGAAGTGGGCGGAGCTCAGGTTAAACCTCAGCCAATTGGAGGTTACAACACCCGTTCACAAGTGTGGGCAAACGTGGTACATTTCGGACAGTTTATAGAAAACACAGTGTTCTAATCCCTACACAAGCACACGACAGGGTATGAAGTAATAAGTGTCGTCTGGACGCATACATCGGTCACAAACTGCCTCCTAATGGTGGATTCAGAGGCAGGACGGTGTCGAGTCATGTCCCAATCCATGCTGCCTTCTTAGGGGCCTTCGTCTACTTGACTTTTGAATGCAGCACAGGTAAACGTCCTTTTCTGTCCCATAGTTCAGTGAATCAGTACAGACTGAAGCTACGTTTCGATCAGCAAAGAGATGCAAAGTAGTTCCCTGGGGTGTTCAGGGGTGTTAAGCTCAATTCCAAACTCCAAAGGGAACGAGGTGAAGGGAGCAAGTGAACGCCTGGTCATGACTTCTCCGGACGTGGATATGCAAAATTTGTCATTGCACCTCGCTGGAGCGTGCCTCACCCCAGCAGAAGCGACAGGTTTCCTAGGTACTCGTGTTACCAGGGTAACCCACGGATGAAGGGATGATGGTGATGTCGCTGCATAGGGAGGGAGTAGGGCGTACACTTTAAAGTACACTGCAGAATAAGACGCAGCCTGACACTGCCCCTGTATGTCCAACAGAGAATCGTTTAGGATTCATTAAACAGGGATGACATTCTCCAACTGGGAGTCACTTAGTAATCGAATAAATTATTTAGGGGAATCATTCAGCTCCTTAATCTATATAAATAAAAGAAAGGTTTTGTCTATACATTGGTCAGAATTTACTCTTTCAATTATATCTTTATGTTTTATACATTGCAGAACCAGAAACCACAGAAAAATTTTCTTTCTGTATGTCTGTCTTTGTACACAATGTCTGAATTATGCCAGTTTTGGGGTATTTGCCAAAAGTTAAACCTGCACCTTAAATGAAATCAACACATTGAGTAGGAGTGAAGTTAAGAGATGTTTTGTGGCAGATTATAAACCAATGTGGGCGCGTCTTAAATCGACCGCTAGACAGAATTTACTGAATCTTTTACACTCCTCAGATCTCTGCCTGAAGTTTAACCTGCACCATAAGTGAAATCTAAATGTTGAGTAAAAGTGATGTTATGAACAATTACGTGCCGGATTTATTAATCTACCTTAAAATAAGACACTAATGCGCTACTGTCTCAATGTAAACAAACACCTGCACCAATAGATATTAATTAAAAAATCTAAATTGAATATTTTTACTGGGATTAGTTCATATTTTCATTGGTAGAAGTGAATTTTAAGTAAGTTAGGCTTTTATTTGTCACATACTGTACACATTACTGCAAAATGAAATTCTTTCTCCGCATATCCCAGCGTAACTGGGGTCAGAATGCAGCGTCAGCCGTGATACAGCGCCCCTGGAGCAGATAGGATTAAGGGCCTCGCTCAAGGGCCCAACAGCAATAAACTGGTGGAGCTGGGGCTCGAACTGATGACCTTCCAATCAGTAACTCAGTGCCTTAGCCCTCTGAGACACCACCGCCCCTTTAACACACTGGAATCGTCTTAAGACAAAACTTCATCTTATTTGTGTGTGTGTGTGTGTGTGTGTGTGTGTGACTTAGAACTTAGAAAATGATACTTTACACACCCTGTGCACTTACATCATGCACTATACTGAGAGTGCACCATTCTGAGAGTGATTTGTAACACAGCCCGGGATGAAATAGCGGAACAACGTTTCTCATAAAGTTAACTGTTGAGCTAAAAAAAAAAAAAATTAAATCAGAAACCAGTTGGGCAAGTGCGTGTGTGTGCGTGTGATTTGCATAAATAAGTAGTAACTCTGTATGCCCATAACGGTCACACTAATACGAACGAGTCGATCGTTTTTTCGTGTGTTTTTATAAGATAAGCGTTAACATTTCTGTCGCGCGCTAACTAGCTAACAAGCTAACTGTGTCACTGAGGAAGTTTCCTAGCGGTTTAATCAGCGTTTGCTTCACGTGCGCGCCTGCACGACACGCGCAGTAGTGTACGTTTATTCAAAAAAGTTTGAAATAACGGTTAAAAATAACGGTCGCCTTACTTGCGTTGGTCGCGAGCCTCCGCGCAGCCGGTGATCCACTGCTGAAAAACCTGCCAAAAAAAAAACCGATTCAATCTCAGTTATATTCCACAGAAGTGTCCCTCAGATGAGAAAACAAACGGATCCTCGTGTTGTCCGGTAATGTAAAATCCTGGTTCGTTGTGAGTTTGCGGTTAATTTAACGGTTGCAGATTCCGTTCGCCGCCCGCCCACATCTCTGTCTCTCTCTCTCTAACTTACTGTCGTCCCCGAATGAAAGACTAATCCTTTTTTTAATACGCACGCGGCATCCGGTGGCACGTGCTGGTAAGTAATGTTGAAAATTCACATCTGAAATTTTAACCCGGTGTTCCGGTAACCTGTCGGTTCCTCCTGCCCAGATAACGGACCTTTAAAAAAAGTTTTTTTTTTTCGCGTGGAGGAAGCGTGAGGGGCGTGGCTGGGGAATCACGAGAGAGAGAGAGAGAGAGAGAGAGAGGACGGAGTGGCGGCGCGCGAGCGGAACTGGAGCGGGTGGGGCGGCTGAAGATGACGTCAGCGGTCATGGGAGACCCTAATGAATGGCTCTTTATTGGAGAAGGGTGTAACGTCATATCTGAATTCCAGATCATATCCCCATGGCACAGACTCCGTCATCATCATCATTATTATTATTATTATTATTATTTCAGACCCTATCTAGTGCGCATCGTGAAAGTAGGACCCTTAGTAGTGCAAGTAAAAATTGTAGGATTTGTACTCTCACATCCTAGGTGAGGCACTATGTGCAGTGTCATTTCAAGTGCACGAGTATTGGCACCTGTGCTCCATATAGAGCACTAGAAGTCCAGTCATTTGAGAAGTGTCCCGTTTTTAATTCTAACAGTTAAGATGGCCGCACTCCAACAGCTCCTAATGAGTGCATGGACAAGGGCAAGGCAGTGCATGGAGGTGCGAGGCGACACTGTTAACCACTACGCCACCAATTGGGGGGGTTGTCTGGTTTCTTTCTTTCTTTCTTTTAATGGCCAGAACTGGGTGGGAGGGTTTGGGGGCTGTTCCACCACACAGCTCCTGAATACTCTACATTTAAGAGACAGAACTGGTGATATATAATTAATTAATCACACAGGTTGTCCTTATTCTAAAAGGTAGGGGTGTTAAAACATTTGTGCAAAACAATATATGCAGTCCATTCACACAGAGTGATGTCTTTGAACACCTTCATCAATCACAGCACCTGATTCTTGACTAAGTAAACACACACACACACACACACACTTTTTCTCTTCTAATTCTTTGGATTTATGTAAGCAAACAAACACAAATAAACAAATAAATAACAAAAAAAAAGAAAATATGTTACAAATATATGAATGAATAAGTAAATACATCTATGCACTAAATAATTTTTTATACCCATTCTGTAGGGTTTAGTTTATTACATATAAATTTTTTTTAAAAATCAATAATTCCAGTGCAAAGATACACTATATGGACAAAAGTATTGACCCAAACCTGTGTTTATTGAATTCAGGTGTTTGTATCAGGATCCTTATCGAACACAGAGCCCTGACCTCAACCCCATCAGCCTTTTGGATGAACTGGAACAGAGATTGTGAGCCAGGCCTTCTCATCCAACATCAGTGACTGACCTAATAAATGCTCTACAGAATGAATGAGCACGAATTCCCACAGAGACACTCCAACATCTTGTGGAAGAGTGGAAGCTGTTATAACTGCAAAAGGGGGACCGACTCCATATTGAAGTTTATGTATTTGGATACAATGTTGTTGCAGGTTTGGCCAAAAACTATTGTCCATATAGTGTATCTTTATAATCAAGCATAAAGTATTTTCCTGATTTCGAACAACATGACAAAACATGTGGCAGGTACAAAGATGTGGTGTAATGCAAAATCTATATAACAATTATTAATTGGTCTATATACGTATATGATGCAACAACAAAAAAGATAAATTGGTGTAACTGGTGAAGAGAGAGAGACAGAGAGATTAATGTAAATGATTGTAATGCAACAATACTATAAAATGATACCTTAATATTAGTGTTTAGTGCATTTAGTGTTTATTTAATTAGGAGAGCCAAGAATACTATGTCTAATGAGTATGTCCGGTTTTATTCATAAATTTATAAATTCATTAAATATAAAGTCAATACAATAAATCTTCTCTTCTTTGTGTTTATCCTCTGTGTTGCACTAGCGCCACCTAATGGTAGTAATCTCCCTCATCTTCCTTTCAGTCTAAATCCTCAGTCATGGTTTATGGTCCTGGGGTCTCAGGAGCGGCACAGAGGGGGGCTCGGGGTCACGTGGTACACACGCGCTGGTGTCTGTTACGTCATTCACTGACTGATTTCGGAGTTAGAGAGACACCCGGGGTTTCGGTGGTTTACTAAAACATTTTCCTTGATTTTATTAATTCCCATGAGGGTTGATCGAGTGCCAGTGCTTTCATGGTGGATTATTTCAAGAATTTATTTCGTTTCCGGCTGGTGGACCGTTCACTGCGCCCTCTGCTGTACGCGGCTGGAGCTGCAGCGATCGCGGCAGGACTTTATTATGCTTATAAAACTCATCAAAAGTCCACGAGAGAGGCTGGGTACACCACGATCTACGAGGGTACATCTAATCTCTCTCCATATATATATATATAGCATTTTCTGTTCTGTCTGTTCATGCAGGTCCATGTGATGTTTTTAATAAATGTTTAATGTTTTTAAATAAATGTATTGATTGATTTTGTGTTTAAACCCAGAGAAGTCAGCGCCCATGAAGGGTTCTTCATCAGATCCAAGCTTAAAGTCTTTGGAGGTAATCTCCAAACCACAATCACATACTTAAACATACAAAGCCTGAATATAAACATTTATATAAAATACTATAAAAAGAAATATGTGTGATACAGTATGGCCACGTTATGGTCAGTTTGGAGCAGGAGGCTAACGAGACTCAATTCAATTCAGTTTTATTCACAGAACACTTTTAACACTGGTCACAGCTTTCCAGAATCAAAAGAATATTAAGAAATGAGTATGTGTGAGGAAATATGCATAAATCCAAATGATCAGATTGTCCCTGATGAACAATGATGGTTAAGGTGACGGTGGGAAGGAAAAACTCCCTGAGGTGTAAATGGAAAGAAATCTTGAGAGGAACCCGACTCAACAGGGAACCCATCCTCATTTGGGTGATAACAGATAGCAGGGGTTGATCTGCAGTCATACTGAGTTTTAGGATTCTCGCCTGCCATGTGGAAGGCCCGGGTCCAATTTCCACCTGATGCCCAAACCCCAGCCACTGGATGTAGTGCCGGTCCCAAGCCCGGATAAAATGGGAGAGTTGTGTAAGAAGGGGCATCTGGTGTAAAATCTGTGCCAAAGTTGGTTTATGGATCGGAGGGTCCACTGTGGCGACCCCTCGACTGGAGCAGCCGAAAGA
>JAOVVA010000048.1:389392-404512 GCA_028565275.1 Leiocassis micropogon | reverse complement strand
TATTAAGGGCTTCATTTTCACTAGAGGAAACAGCTGGTGTGATGAGGGTGAACACAGCGAAGATTTAACTGATTAATTCCTCATGACAAGAGATCTGGATCCGGACCTGTTTCAGTGTTCTTGGTGTCTGGTTATACAATAAAATTCACAATACTGTATGCTTAACTTTCTTAAATGAAAACAATTGTAGTCATAATTTGGGAAAATTTTACAAATCTGTTCGAAAGTCTTGTAAAACGTGTGTAAATGTGTGTGGAAATAAATAAACCCAACAAGCTTTGTTTGCCCCTTTAGGACTCGCTGGCTGAAGCTCAGAGGAGAAATGAGCAGGCGATGGAGAAAATTACTCAGCTTGAGAGGAAAAACTACAATCTGATGTCCAAAGTAAACGCATTGCAAAATGAGCTGACACGATTAAAGTGGAAAGACCAAATCAGAGTAAGTGAGAAGAAACTGAAATTAAACAGATCCTTTAAAAATCCCCGGAGGACCTGTGATGCTGAATGATGAGTTACACCGAAGGCTGTATGTAATCGAAATAAAAATATTTCTAGTTTAAGTTGAAGATGTTGGGTTTCAACATTGCTCGCAAGAAACAGAATATTTTCCATAAAAAACCTTAACTAGTGAAAAATACTGTACGTCTAATAGTAAGAAAAAAGCAATGTGGAAATCTGGTGTGAGCGCTAATTAATAATAATTATTAAGGCTTATTTCTTATTTTTTCTCTACCACACTTTTCGATAAAGTTTCATTGAAGAGGCTCATGATAGAGTCGAGCATTAAGTACTAAAGTTTAAACCTCTTCCGCTTCATGGTTGTGTTTCAGGCGTGTGATCAAGAGTCAGGGGCTTACAATATCCTCAAGGTAAGTCTTTTCTTCTCATGTCACCACAGTGTTTTTGTGGTGTGTGTGTGTGTGTGTGTGTGTGTGAGTGGAAGTAAAATATAGCCAACAAGCTTTGGTTGCTCCCTCAGGAGCCTCTGGTTGAACCTCAGAGATATGAACAGGCGATGGAGAAAATTACGCAGCTTGAGAAGAGAAACACGTTCCTGGCATCCAAATTGATCACACTGCAATTGAACTTCTCTGAAACACAAGTGAATTGGAAAGAACAAATCAGGGTAAGTGAGAAAAATCTGGAATCAAACAGATCCTTTGGAAATCCTGTGAGGATCTTTGATGAGTTACACCAAATGGCTGTATGTACTCGAAAATGAAACCAAAAACAAAAAAGGTTTAATTTCATTTTTAATAGAAGCGACGTGGTTCAGTGTAGATGTGAACACCGAGCATTCAGGTTTAAAGCACTTTGATGCCTTTGGCTGTGTTTTAGGAGAATAAGCGAGAGCAGGAGGCCCGCGTTAGACTGGAGTCACAGTGCAAAGAGATGGAGGAAACTTTACAACAACGACAAACAGTAGGTTTATATCTGGCACTAGGTCATGACCTCTGTAGTACGCTGTGTGTCAGTTGTTCCTTTGAGCATTTTAAACATATTAGATATTTAGAAGCAAACGGTCAGTCATCCACCACCGATGTGTGAGCATTGCTAGCGTGGACACTTTAGCGAGAAATACAGATCGATACCATAAAAACTTTAAGCGTAAGTTGGTAAAAAACATGCTTATTGTTTTAGACATGAGCCATGCAAGAGTAAGAATAAAGCGTCTAATTAACAAGTCCACTCCCTTGGCTAAAGAAGCAACCCCACACATGAATGGTCTCAGGATGCTTTACTGCAGCAGGCCAATCCCTGTACCTTTTGCAGAATATATCAGTTTGTTCCTGATGTTTTTCCTGGAGAAAAGTGGCTTCTTTGCTGCCCTTCTTCCAGCATGATGGAGCTCGTCGCCATAAGGCTAAAGTCATAACTAAATGGCTCAGGGAACAAAACATGGAAATTTTGGGTCGATGTCTAGGAAACTCCCCAGACCTTAATCTCATTGAGAACTTGTGGTGGTCAATTCCCAAGAACTCCAAGCATTGATTATGTAAGAATGGGCAACAACATCAGTCAGAGGTTGATTGACAGCATGCCAGGGCGAATTGGAGAGGTCTTAAAAAGAAGGATCAACACTTCAAATATTGACTCTCGGCATAAACTTATGTAATTGTGAATAAAAGCCTTTGACTCTTATGAAATGCTTGTAATTATATTTCAGTACACCAGAGTAACATCTGACACAAAGATCTAAGAACACTGAAGCATCAAACTAAGTGATAGTTTATATTTGTGTCATTCTCAAAACTTTTGGCCCCTAGCTCTACTAAAGTTTAATCCTCTTCCGCTTCATGGTTATGTTTCAGGCGTGTGATCAAGAGTCAGAGGTTTACAATATCCTCAAGGTAAGTCTTTGCTTTTCATGTCACCACCATGCTCCTGTGGTGGTATGTTTTGTTCTTGGTTAGTCTTTTTCCACAAGTTTATTCTGATGATCGACGTCTCAAGTACTCAAAAGCATCTGTTTGTGTGTACTAAAAAAAAAAAAAAAATGAAGGTCTCTCTGGCTGAAGCTGAACAGAAATACAGTGGCGCGATGGAGTCCAATGCTCTGCTGGAGAATGAGAAGACCGAGCTGATGTCCCAGGTGAACACACTGCGAGGATCAGTCCAGCAGCTGGAGGAGGAGCTCTCAGAGATACGCGCAAGGTGTGCTGACGTGAAGGTGAGAGAGATAATCATTGCATTAGGTAGTTTCAAAGGAAACCTGCAACTCCGGGATAGCACGAGGAAGACAATGTTGTCCTATCCTCATAACATACTGTAGATACACTCTTAAGATGCACTTCATTGCACGGGAGACCCGGCCAAACGTTTTTGATATGAGTTTTATATGGCATTTGCATAATTCAGGGCGATAGGGCCACCTAATTCCATGTTGGAAAAACAGGAATTATTGGGAAAAAGGTAAACCGGATTCCTTAGGAAAGTAACCACAGGTCCAAGACCACCTTCCATGCGACATGCATATTTCAGCAAAGTTTTTGTGCGAAGGAAAATACGATAATAATGATAATACTTGCGGCACCCTGAGGGTGTATGATGTACAACACCAAGACGCTCCTAAAATGAATTAAACACACCACAGTCTGTCCAACTTGTTGTTTTGTTATAGCATGATACTGATCCAAATCAGGCTTATTTCAGATTTATTTACATCACAGCATCTCTTTAAGGAAAGTTGAATTGAAGAGGCTTGTGGTAGATTTGAACCTATACAGTAAGTACTAAAGTTTAATCCTCTTCTGCTCCATGGTTGTGTTTCAGGCGTGTGATCAGGAGTCAGAGGCTTACAATATCCTCAAGGTAAGTCTTTTCTTCTCATGTCACCGCAATGTTTTCCACAAGTATATTATGATGAGCGACGTCTCAAGTACTCAAAAGCGACTGCTTGTATGGACAAAAGGTCTTTCTGGCTGAGGCTGAGCGGAAATACAGTGGCGCGATGGAGTCCAGTGCTCAGCTGGAGAATGAGAAGACTGAGCTGATGTCCCAGGTGACCACCCTGCGAGGATCAGTCCAGCAGCTGGAGGAGGAGCTCTCGGAGATACGCGTAAAGTGTGCTGCAGTGGAGGTGAGTGAGAAAATCGTTGCAGTTTTTAAACACTTTCTTAATGTAAATGATCAGAATTGTAGTCATATTTCGTCAGAACATTTTACAGTCTGTGAGCCGATTCACTTAAAAAGTGTCTGAACATGTGTGGAAGTAAAATAAAGCCAACAAGCTCTGGCTACTCTTTCAGGAGCCTCTGGTTAAACCTCAGAGAAATGAGCCGGAGATGGAGAAAGTTGCTCAACTTCAGCAGGCAAACTCGTTCCTGACATCCAAACTGATCACACTGCAACTGGAGATCTCTGAGACACGCGTAAAGTGGAAAGAGCAAATCAAGGTCACTAAAAAAATCTGGAATCAAAGTGATCGTTAAAGAAAATTCAGGTTTAAAGCACTGTGGTGTCTTTGGCTGTGTTTTAGGAGACGGAGCAACAGCAGGAGGCTCGCGCTAGACTGGAGTCACAGTGCAAGGAGGTGGAGGAAACTTTACAACAGCGGCTGAAGGTAGGTTTATACCCTTTTTTAGTTCTTTGCCTTTTTTACTCTAACACTTCCAGCTGAAGCTTTGGTCAAGTACTCACAATGCCTGAATGTGTGTAAAATGTACTGTATATAGGACTTACTGTCTGAAGCTGAGATGAAATATAATGCCGCGATGTTATCCAATGCTCATCTGGAGAGCGAGAAGACTGACCTGATGTCCATGGTGGGGAAACTGGAAGTCACAGTGCAGGAGATGAGCAGCAAGCTCTCCGAGATGCACGACAAGTGTGTGAAGGCAACAAAGGTAAGTGAGAGAAAAATATAATGCACTTCTGCTTTTGTAGATGTTATATTTTAATTGAATGGAAGCGATGCATTGTAGATTTGTAGAAGCTTGACTCTCTCTGGCTACGTTTTAGGAGTGTAAGCAAAAAGATCAGGAGCTGAGACTCCAGGGATACCAATTGACTTTGACGCAAAGTGTAAGTTCTTCTTTTTTATGAAACTGGAGGAAAACAGTCTGAGATTTTTTTTCAAATTGGGAGATCAATACTAAACGCACAGGACTTCAAAGACACATTAAGGCTAACAGTAGATTCTGTGTCTCTTCTCCTCCATGGCTACGTGTTAGAACTATGAGGACGAACGTCATGCGCACAACAAACTGAGGTCGCAGTACAATCAGATAAAGGAAAAGCATGAAGACTTACTAAAGGTACGTTTTTTTCCCCTCTTGCCGTTCGTCTAAATAAAGTCAGGCTGCAAACGGCGGTTGCGAACAATAAATACAAATGGTAAATGTTTAAGCTTCTTTTGTATTGCCTGTGTTTCAGGTGCTTGAGCAAAAGCAGCTCTGTCTGGCCGAAGCTGAGAGGAAATACAACAAAGTGATGGAGTGCAGTACTGAGCTGCAGGTGGAAAACCGCTACCTGCTGTCCGTGGTGGACGGGCTGCGGCGCTCGAAGTCGCTGCAGAAAAGGCACTCTGAGACATGCATGAAGTTTGGCCAGGAGACGGTAAGTGAGATAATCGTTGCATTATGCGAGTACTTTTGCTTCACGATGTTAGAGCTGCATGACGCGTTAATCCACTGGCTGTAGATACTTAAACTGGGGGGGAAATAAAATGGTTCAAATGTTCCTTTTTAAATGAATAGAAGTATGTGTCAATGTGAACATTAAGCAACCTCATCGCTACCTTAGGATGTAGGGAGTAAGAAAGAGGAGCAGGCTTTACCGCAGAGCACTGAGCACCAAATGGGAAGCTCGACTTCGCATGTAGTAGCTATGACTTCACTTCTCATCTCTTCTCTTCTCTTTCGCGCAACGCAGCAGTCTCTGGCTGAAACCGAGATGCTGTATAGGCAAGTGATAAAGTCCAGCGCTATCTTGGAGAAGGAGAAGCATGGCCTGAAGTGGCATGTACACACACTGCGAGACACAGTGAAGGAACTGGAGGAGATGCACTCTCATGCGGAGAAGAAGTGTGAAGCTATAAAGGAGGTGAGGCAATTCTGGCATTTTGCAGTTCCATTAAAAATAATGTGAGGAATCGTGATGCGCCACAGGACATATGTACTTGGTCAAGCTGTGTGACGTTGTACTGAATGTAAGCTGCCCACTGGAGTTGTGATCACTCAAGGTCTGTCACTTTCTGACTGTGTTTCAGGAGAGAGATCGAGTGTATGAGGTTCACAGGATCCTGAAGATACAGCACAAAATTCTGCAGGACAGGTTAACGCAGTGCACCTGCCTACTTGGAGTAAGTTTTTTCCTCTAGCTAGCTCTAAGTCATCAGCGCTGTAGCTAGCTGTAGCTAGTCTGAAAAGTAAATACAGGACCTCGTCTTCACACATGGATACTGAGAAGGAAATATTCATCTTACATCATAATAATCTCATGAATATGTTTTTTTTTCTTACAGGCTCATGGCATAGATTTTGAAACAGAGGAGAAGGTGGCATTTTAAACCCGAGATAATCGCCAGCGGTGAAACACCTGGATATTCTCTAATGTGTGTGCCAAGACCTCAGAATCATTAGATGCAGGATTCCCTGTACCTACCTTGTATTCTCCTGGTGGCAGGTTTGATATACTGCTTCAGGAGAAATGCTTTTAAATCTGCACAGTTAAAATCACCGGCTGTGGTACAGGCTGCTTTGGGATCTAGGGTCTAGCGCTGAGCCTGAAGCTAACACATCTGGTTTTATTGTTTGAGTGCAGAAATTCACTCGTGATAATCAGAACATCTTGGTGAATGTAACATTGACAAAAAAAAAGTGCATACAAAAACACACATAAGGAGCACCGGAAAAGAGAGTGCCATCATTTTAGTAGCTCCCCTTTGCTGTTGGTGCCAATGGACTCTTATTTCTAGGGCCTGTTTGATCTCAGGGTCAAAGATAAGTCCTGGAGCATGAAGCTGTTCATGATGAAAAGTGGAGAAATCAAAAAAGGAAGAAATCAAACTAAAAGTGAAAACGTTACATTTGATCAAATAAATGAAATCAAAGGAATAAATCAAATCTTTGTGTTTTTTTATTGAATCTATATATATATATATATCGAACTAGATTATTTAGATTGGTTTCAACTTCACATGCATTTTTATAAAATAAATTTAAGTTAATTAATTTGTGAGAGAAGAGAAAAGACATCGTCAACCTTGAGGTGCTAGAAAAGTCCTTCAGCTGACTATTGGAGGAGAACACAAAATGCGGCCAGTGAAACCAAATCTCATGGAAGGGAGCCCAGGGATTTCCAGGACCAATGACATGTAATGAAGGTGGAAGTGATGGTCTAGACCAGGGGTCTCCAAATCCAGTCCTGGAGGGCCAGTGTCCAACACAGTTTGGTGATTCTTCTTCTCAAACACAGCTGATTTAACTAATCTGTTAATAACTAGGTTCAGTGGCTGTGTTTAGGTGTTGGTGAATTACGAACTGTGCTGGTCACTGGCCCTCCAGGACTGGATTTGGAGACCTCTGGTCTAGGTCCTTGACTTGCTATAGACTGAGACCTCATCGGTTAAACCTCAGTTAACCCCTTATCGGTTGGCAGACTGTAATCACTCACCATTCTGGAGTCATTGAGGCATTATAAAAGGAGCTCCAAACACCAGTCTGGTGAGTGCGGTGTTCTGGGCACAAGTCTCTTTAAGCTACTCTCTCTCTGTGTTGCATCCATAGACACAGAGTGGTCCAGAGAGCGGGGGAAAGCAGTCTTGCAGGAATACTCAATGGAACTCGACCACCCACTGCGTCTGCCAAGGACCTAAAGACTTCAACGCCGTCACCTACAGAGTCACATCACCTTTCCACACTCCTTCGCTGAGCTTTCTCCCTGATACTCTCACCACCTTTCTTACAAAGAAAGATTTGTAATAAATCACAGTGTTTTCGGCACTGTTGTCTCCGTGTCTCTGCTTGTCCTGCCCTGCTGTAGAGCTTTACAGTACGCAGGTGCAGTGTGCCAGGTCTTGAATGTCACCTGGTGAAACTGCCGGACTCCTCAAAAGTGCTATTGATCCTATTGACCTTACCTGAAGCCCAATTGAACGACCAAAGGCGGCATATTTAGAGAAAAGAGTAATGAAAAGGCCTAGAACACAGTAGTGATGGGTCGTTCATGAACAATTCGTTCTTCTTCTAGAACGAGTCTTTAACGTGACTCAGAAGAACGAGTAGTCTCAGAGAGTGATTAGTTCATTCTCTACTGGGCGCGCATGCGCAAAACCTCCGTAGATTATGTACAGGAAACACAAATGAGCGGTCCATCTCATGAGTCTTCTAATCCTAGTGGTTCGATCTTTTGTCACGTGACTCCCTTAGACACTACGTGACAAAAAAACGAACGATTCGGACCAGAAGATATGAGAGGTGAGCTGCTCATTCTGTTTATTTTAATATGTCCTTAGCTGAATTTGTAATATTTTCATTACTGGAACTATATGGAAAATATTTCGTGACCAGAATTGTGTCCTCCACTCAAGTGTCTAAGTATTTTTGATTGGTGCCATTTCAGTTCTTTAGCTAGTTGTACAATAATTATAAAGGCTGTATTTCTAATCATTCCATGGTCACGACAACTCATAGTCTACGAAATGATGGTTTTACATTCTGTATTGTTTACTTTTTTGAGATTTTTTAATTATTTGAGCCATGCAACCTTCGCTATGGCAGCGTCTCAAATTGTTCCTTATTACTTACAACACTGTGACAAAACAGTAGCCTCTACTCCTTTTATAGTGCAAGATCCAGTCCCAAATGGATGCCTACGAATATAGGCTTCTTTATACAAGCACACTAGAAAGTTAAAATAATTAATCTGTAAGTGAATCTCAAATGGCTTTGTTCCATTTATAGTACACAGGGAATACTTCATATTTTATATAATCAGGCAGAGGGAACAATCAGCATTTTATAACCGATGTAGTGCACTTATGGAAGTAAAACCAAACTACATAGTGCACTATAAAGACAACATGGTGCAATTCACTACAAATGAAAGTCACGAATCTGGGCATTGCCATTTTCTTTATTCTGCAGCACTGTAAAGCCGTATAGCACACATTTCCATCTTTGTAATGACAAAAAAATGATTATTTTACAATCACATTTTTTTCCTTAAACCTCAGACGATAATAACATATGCTTTGTTTTGCGCAACAAAAATAAATTATGTAAATATTTTTTGATAAATAACTTTCTGCATTTTTTTTATATATAAAAGTATATTTCAGCTCTTAGCTGCTAATATTTGATTATAGCACTATACACAGACACACACGTATTTACATTTACACATTTTTGTTATTTCACTCAACACAAACACACACACACACACACACACACACACACACAAAATCATGTTGGGCTTGATGCTTCAGAGCACTACTGAAGTTAGCAATGTGATTTAAAAAAAAAACACCTTAGATCCCCTCCCCCGCCTTTCATTTCAACCAATCACAATCCTTTCTGCTCTAAATCTCTCACACACACCTTCATATGTAAGGATGCTTTTAAAACAAGCTGTGAATTTTTACATGAATAAAAAAAAATTTACATGCATACATACAACTTAAGAAAAAAAAAAATCTCATGTACAAGATGAGAAAAGAGCCTGTGTGGAAAGAGGGTGTGTGTGTGTGTGTGTGTGTGTCTAGGTGTTAAAACAGGAATGGCTTAAGATTTAAACACACACTTATACTGACATTCGTAAGGAACTGTAGCTCGGTTTGCAGTGTGTCACATACAAACAGTTACACAGGGTACACAGTTATTTAATTAGACCCTATAAAGTGCACTTATACAAGAAGTAAAGCTCTGAATCAGTAATGGTTCTCTAATGAAAATATAGTACACTATACAGGCGGACCAGGTAGTTCATTTAGTTGTTTACCCTATAAAAAGTGTATTTGCTAGCCTATAAAGTACACTAATATACTAAGATGAATATTATTTTTCTGTATAGTGTACTAGAAAGGGAATTATTGTCTGCCCCATGAAGCACACTAATATATTTAGAGAGAGCTGTAATAAATTCTATGTAGTGCACTACATGGGGTGCCAATATTTTTTCATCCAATAAAGTGCACTGTAGGTAAAATTTAGCTCCAGTCTAAAACATAACACCCCCTACAATGTGTTTCTAAAGAACTGCTACCGATCCAGCTCACTACTACACTACGTGGGATTAGGAAATAATAATGGCACCCTTGGTTGTTAAATAATACAGCTATGGCCATATATTATTTTTAATCTGACACCGTACATAGGTGCACTTACAAGGTACAGTATGAAAAATCATCGTATGAATCTTCATCACTGTAGGTTTAGTTCAGGTTTCAGGTCACCATAGCAACGCAAACTGGATTTAAAAAAGTTTAGCCTCAAAGCTCCACTGCAAACCTAATATGGTGAAACACACACCAGGGAATTTAACTGAAGCTAGTGTGTGTGTGTGGTGTATCTGGATTTCGGATCTGTAGTCGAAACGGACCCGTCAAAATGTTAAAGTCTAAATTCCCTTCCTCGATTTAGTGTCACTCTGTGACGTGATTGGCTGAAGAGTTGGCCGCAGTGTCAGTGGGCGGGGTCAGTGGCGTTTGGCTCTCTGAGCGCTCTGGGTGCAGGAGGCGCAGCACGCCATCTTGTAGTAGGAGTAAACACAGAGCCGAGCCTGGACCACCATGAGACAGTTGGAGCTTCTGTCCTTACAGCTCTCGTCTGTCAGGGAGAGAGAGAGAGAGAGAGAGAGAGTAGAGGTTAGTGCGGCGAAAAGGATGGAGAGATGAGGAGAGAAAGAAATGATAAAAAAGTGAGAGATTGAGGAGAAGATAAAAGTAAAAGAAAGAAAATAAAGAGCGTAACTTATGGGAAAAGAGACTGGGAAATAAAGAGGGACATGAAAGGAAGCGAATGACAGAGAATTAGATGACAAAAAGAAATTTGAAGAAAAAAAAAGATTGGGGAAGACTGAAAGGCCTGTGATAGAAAGATAAAAGGCAAAATGGATAGATGGGAAGACGGGAAGAGATGGACAGAGACAAAGCAGAACAAAGGAGGGAGAAAGAGAAGAGGTAAAAAGAAAGAGTGAAAGAAGTTGTGGGATGAAGAGACAGGGACACCAAACAGGCAGGAATGTGGATAGATGAGAAAAAGAGAGAGAGAAATACAGATGGAAATTATAAAAAAGAAAGGGATAGTGCCAGAAGATAAAAATAGGAGAACTGTAGAATGAAAAGAGGAACGAAAGAAGAGACCGAAGGGGTGGAATGAGGAGACAAGGACCAGAAAGGAAAAAAAAAAAACATGGAGAGGACAAGGAGAAAAAAATTCTATAAACAAAACACCCACCTAGAGAGGGGTTGCAGGGGGCGGGGTTACAGGGCTGCTCAGGGTGGGGTTTGTGGGCGGAGTCACAGACGAAGCTCGGCTGTTTAACCGGGGTCAGACACCGGACGTCTCGAGTCTGTACTCCTTCACCGCACGACTTGGAGCACTGCGAGAGACAGACGGAGTGAGACAGAGGACAACAGAACAGCATGTGACCATCTTCACCACTCCTCCTTTACTTTTCTCACTCCATCGCTTCTGCCGCTTTACTATTTTTGTATCTTTCAATCCATCTTTCTTTCCACTTTTCAGGATTTGTTTCATTCCCATTTTTTTCCCCTTTCAACACACGACATACTTATTTACTTTGTCTTTCTCTTAATCCCCCCTTCATCCACACTTTGGTTTACCGCTCCTCCCTGTTCCTTACCGCGCTCCACTCTGTGGTGAACCACTGTGGTTCACACGGTTCCACTTCACACGTCTGGATGGGGGACGGTTTCTCCAGGTGCGCACACTCGCTGGCCGGCGTCACGCTGAAATCGCTCCCCAGCTTCTGAACACAGATCACGTCTCTGCGCTGGGTTCCGTTCCCACACGGTGCGCTGCACTGTAACACACACACGCACACACTACGTTACACACTGCAGGAACAATAAAATAACCTTAAGCTAATAAATGTACTCACACACACACACACACACTCCGTGTCTCACCTGTCCCCATGGTCCAGCGAACCAGTGTGCTTGTGCCACGCAGGGTCCCGAGTTACACGCCTTCATATCAGCCGGTTTGTCCTTCACACACTCGCCATCTGCTCCGCTCGACACACACACCACATCACGCTTCTGTACACCTGGACCGCAAGGGGCGGAGCACTAACACACACATTTTACAAACATTAAAAAACTTCAGATTTGTACTAAAGATGTTCTGGAATCTGTTTGTTCAGCACTCACAGTGTTCGTCCAGTCAGTGAAGTACCAGTTCGAGACGCATGGACCCATGTGACAATCTTCACTTCCTTGTGGGCGGGGCCAGGAGTTACACTCGACATCATTCACGATGCCGCCGTTGTCGCTAACGCAGCGCACTTTCCTTGTCCTTTTACCCGCGCCGCAGTCTACCGAACACTGGAACGCACGGAGACACATCCATGATTTAAAACACGACATTTCACATACAGTACGTGAGTGCGTCTGTGAGAGGGAGGGAGAGAGAGGGAGCGCAAGAGAGAACTCACGGCGCTCCAGTTGGAGGCGACCTGCCAGTGGGAGCAGGAGTGTGTGTGGCAGGACTGGGTGGTGTTGGGCTGCGGCAGACCGGAGCAGCGCTGATGGTGGACTCGGGTGGAGCGGCTCGAGAAGTTCTGCCTGCACTGGAGCTGACGGTGCTGCAGACCCCACCCACACGACACGCTGCATTCGGACCACTCTCCCACCTCCCAGCTACAAACACGCAAACACGCGCATTAAATACACACCACGGCTATAAATAATCAAATCTTATATAGATAACTCCAACATCAGTGCTCACTATGGAGGGCAGGGATGGACGTTACACGGCTCGTCCTCCGAGACAGGCTTAGACGCAGAGTCGCATCTCCTCTCATGCACTTCTTCATTAGTGTGTCTGTTCACACACAACACCTCTCTGTGATGGAAACCTACACACACACACGCACACACACACACATGCACACACACCCACACACGCACACACACACACACACACACACTTCAGATTGTGCATAATACTCATTTCCACCACTAGTGGGCAGACTAGACAAGAACAAAAACAAACAGATGAGCGTGATTATCAGAAACAGATCTGCAGCGTGTGCACATGTATACACACACACACACACACACACACACATACACACACACACACAATAAAACCACATAATGACTACATAATTGGAGATTCTATGTTTGGCACAAATCTGATTTCCAGAAGAGTTGGCGTATGTGTGTGTGTGTGTGTGTGTGTGTGTGTGTGTGTTTATCAGTCAGAGGGAAAAATCCCAGTGTCAGAAAAGTTGCAAAAATTGGCAGGACAACACAAAAGTGGAACATCGAACAGCCAAAGTCTAACACAGAATTCTCGGAATTTGAACCTCAAGAAATCCATCAGTAATGCGTGCACACACACACACACACACACACGCACACGCACACGCACACACACACACACACACACATACTGAACTTTTACGTAAGGTAAAAAGAACACCACATACAGTACTTGTTAGAAAAATTTTGGTTTTGGTCTAAACTTTAAACATTGGACACATACACACACACACACACACACACACACACACACACACGCACACACACACACACACACACACACACACACACACACTGACCTTTGCCACAGGAAGCTGAGCACTCACTGAGCTGACCCAGCCTCCACATGAATGGACTCTGATTATCCAGCGGGATGTCGGTCCGCGGAGGGATCCGAACATTACGGTTCGAACCAGAGCTTTGGGGGCGTGGCCTCTCCGGTGTCCACCTATCAGATGTGTAAGGAGCGGAGATGGGAGGAGGGGCGGAGTCTTCGATGGTTACTATAGCACCTGCGAGAGACAATATGGATGTTTTCTAAAAATGAATATTTTGATCAAAACATTATGATCCAGATGAATGAATCCAGATGTGACAGAAACACGCCCGTAATGTCATGTGGGTCTCTTTTTACAATCCTGTAATATTTTTCTTGTACTGCGTTTCCTGTTTGTTAGCATATTTCCAGTAACGAGATCACGGGAAGCTAACACAACACAGAAAAACCCCGCTCATGACAGTGACTGAGGAGGAGGATAGAGTGTGTATTAGAGAAGCTAATTTTGATTTGGCGATGCGAATTATTGGATAGTTAAGACCAGATGTACGTACATCAGAAGTCACCGCACAAACCGCAAACAGATTAAGTACATCTGGCCCTGACAGATGAACATTACCGTAATTTCTGGACTATACGTTCAAGAGCATTTCTGCTGCACCTCGAAACGTACTGTACATTTGAGGTGTATAATTATTATTTTATTAATTGTTTTTATTAAACGACCACATTCACACTTACAGCACCACTTTCTGCTGCTTTGATGTAGAATCTGACGGTGTAAACACAAATAAGGACAAGAAATAAAATAATCATCTTCCAACCAGAAGTAAAATATTATGCAAAATTAACAACATTTAACAGTTAAAATGCAATGCAGAACTCGCATCACCCTACAACACGAGGTAGAATAAAACGCCAAATTAGCATCAACTAACAACCCGAGGTAAAAAAAACCAAACAAACTAGTATTATCTAACAACCTGAGGTAAAATAAAATATAGCAAAACTATTATCAACTAACAGCCTGAGGTAAAATAAAACACGAAACTAGCATCATCTAACAACCTAAAGTAAAATACAACACACAACCTGAGGTAAAAATAAATCTACAAAACTAGCATCACCTACAGTAACAACCTGAGGTAAAAATAAAACAACTAGCATCATCTAACAACAACCTGAGGTACAAGAAAATGTAGACTTAGCAAGATTTAATAACCTGAGGTAAAAAAACAAAAAACATAAATAGAATAACTACCTGAAGTAGAAGAAAAAAAACACATCTGAAAAAATAGTATATGTAGACCATCAGCTATAAAGCACCATTTTGTAGTTAGCTAGCTCAGTCGGTCACATTAGACAGAATACAGGAACACATCCGACACAGCGCTATTAAACACGAGTGGTTTCCTCCATGTAACATATCAGTTTTTGTTCGGACGTTTGCGATGTGGTTCAGTGTCTTACTGGTCTCTCGGAGACTTGCTCTCCCTCCGTCCCACTCTCTCAGCGTGTCCTTCTTCACAGGCATGTAGTACTCGTAATCTACACCTGGATTCTGCTTGTGGAAAATAATCTATAGAAACAGAAAAAGATATATCGGCTTATTTTTAGACTCCTGTGTAATTCTGTGTATGTGTGTAGAGCCTTGAGCTGCACATCACATAGAGCTGTACTTTACATAGAGCTGTACTTTACATAGAGCTGTTCATTATATAGAGCTGTAGATCACATAGAGCTGTAGATGACATAGAGCTGTTCATTATATAGAGCTGTATATTACAAAGAGCTGTACATTACATAGAGCTGTTCATTATATAGAGCTGTACATTACATAGAGCTGTAGATCACATATAGCTGTTCATTATATAGAGCTGTATATTATATAG
>JAOVVA010000048.1:281654-295299 GCA_028565275.1 Leiocassis micropogon | reverse complement strand
TGGTGCACACTGAAACACATTACGCTAGCTCACTAAGACTAAAGAGCTGGATGTGAGGTTGTTGGCAAAGGTAAGAAGGAAGCCGTTTGCTACACCAAAAATGCATTTTCTCGACAATTAATTATTCTTTTCTAGTAGCTTGGGAGTCTTTCGTTGAATCACCTTTTTACATCCATATTTAACTGCCTCGGCTTTATTAGCGAGACTCCCGCGGCTTGGAGGTCGGCAGTAAATGCAGGATAATGTAGCACGAGTGAATTAGCATGGTCAAATGTCAAAAAAATGAGGCTTTCCCCCAGAGTCCTGTCAGCAGGAATAGCGTAAGTGCCATCATCAGTTAGCTCAGACTGTCGTCAGTGACCTGGCGACGAGGAATCGCCTTCATTATGTCAAGAAGAAAAAAAGGAGACAGAGAGAAAGAAAAGAGAGGTTACATTTCTGCCATTTCTGTCTCACTCTAGTAATATACCTTTATTTCTGTTTTACAATCCTTCACTGCAGAAAGAAGGGATTTATGGCGTGTGTGTCAGGACACACTCTGTGTCTGGTTTCAGTTGAGACTGAGAATTTTTAGTTTTTGGAAGGTGTAAAATCTGTACAATTATTTTAAAAACATATAAAAGTTTTATAAAAAAGTAAATTGTGTGTATATATATATATATATATATATATATATATATATAAAAACACGAAGTATCTTATAAGTCTACATTTTCTATATTAAAAAAAATTACCAAAATTATTGGCACCCTTAAGGATTTTTAGTTTTTAAAAATGCAAACATGATGGCATTCCTGCGCAGAAAAAAAAAGTAACCTTAGATTCGTGTTCTTGGCTGATGGGAGTGGAACCTGATGTGACCTGCTGCTTGAGTTCATCTGACATGTCAAGATGCTTTTCTGCTCACCACAGTTGTAGATGGTGAGTATTTGAGTCACTGGGTTCAGCTTGAAGAAGCCAATTTCTTCTGATCTTTCACTTACTAAGTTTTTTTCGCCCTGCGACATTCTGTGTGAAAATCCCAGGAGCTCATCAAAAACCATGCCTGCTCGGGCGTCACTGTGATGTCACCTTTTTCTCATTTTACTGTCTTTAACGTCAACATTACCCAAAACTCTTGACATGTATCTGCGTTGTGTGATTATTTTTACACTTTTCTCAAATTTCCATAAGGCAGGAGACGCGTGCTTGTCCAAAAAAAAGAAAAGAGACAAAGCCTCATTTATTTTAATAACCTGCCACGGTTTCAATTCAAAAAACAGCGACCAAACCTCTCGTTCTTGCTCCATGCACTGTGTAAAGCATCCCATGCAATTGATTGGATGATATACAGTATATTTGATATCTTAAGAGGAATTGCACAGTGAAATTCTTTATTCTTCGCATATCCCAGCTTCTTGTTAGTAGCAGGGGTCAGAGCGCAGGGTCAGCCATTTTACGGTGCCCCTGGAGCAGACAGGGTTAAGGGCCTTGCTCAAGGGCCCAACAGCGGCAACCTGGCGGAGCTGGGGCTCGAACCGCCAATCTTTCAATCCATAACTCAGAGCCTTAACACACTGAGCCACCACTGCTACATTCATGCGTTTATCTATTCTAAAAATCTGTTTTTTTTTCTCCATATTTGGTGCATTATCAATTCTCGATCTGTCCAAACATCATAAGGTTTTCTTCCTCTGTTTTAGCTTCCTGACCAAATGACCTCTGTCAATGTTTTCACATTGCAACTTGGTTAAATCAGTACACCAACTTTTCAACTTAATTAAACGTAAAACTTTTTTGATTCTGTTAGGGTAAAAATTTTATGTATAAATAACCTGCTACTATGCAGACAAAGAATATTTCTAATAAAATCAGTAGACAAAACCAAGAACAAAATAATAATAATAATAATAATATTAATATCTACCATCACATTATTATTATTACCATCTCACAATAGTGTATATAAAGCTGTAAAATGTCATTATGTTTTTATTGTACTTTACCACTTTGAGTATAATGAAAGTGTAAATGTAATCATTTGATCTGATTAATACCGGCTGCTGTAACAACACAGTGCTTGGACCCTTGCGTTTCCTGCTTTTGATCACAGTTGGTCTAATTAGCTAACAGCTAGCGTGTCAAACAACAAAAACATCTCAACACTTGTCTTTGTTCTTTAAGCGCTTAGCAGACAATTGTGCATTCTGGTTAACGAAGCAAACAAGCCACAATCCACCTTCAGATCTGAGCGAACAGCCTGTAGCTGTGATATGTTAGCCTCAACGCACTTTAGCGCACCCTCTCAGCGCTTATCTGTCTGCCTAATGTAAATGAGCTGCCGCGCCGATTCCGTGCCTAATCCTCCGTCGTCCTTTTAATCAGCCGACGCGCCGAAAGCCAATATCTATTTTCGTCCGCCTTGATAGGATCTCGTAAGGATTTTAAGACTCCGCGCCGTGATCTCTGGGCTTCAGGGAGTTCTCATTAGGTGTCGAGGCCCACGATCGAAGAAGCTAGTGGATTTTTAATCCTCTGGTGGGCCGTGTTGGGAGCTGGAGTTATTTAGGGGGCTTTGATTAGCCATGGCGCTGCACTTTGATTAGGAGGACTTCAGAAGCTGTGTGAGATGATGATGACGTGTGTGTGTGTGTGTGTAACTATTTCAGTTTGGTCTGTAATCTGCTGCTGAGTTTCCACGCTGACCTTGATTCTGTGCTGAAAGTCAGTGTTATCCCAGAGACTTCTGATGCCCGCGAGGAATTGATTTTTCTGTTTTCATGGTGGAGGAGGAGAGAGAGCCACTGAACGGGGTCATATATGGTCCTTTTAAATGATGTGTGTGTGTATGTGTGTGCGCGCGCGCACATTTTGGTCGTTCAGTGCATGAGCTATTTTGTTTTTCGATGTCTGATTGTGAAAAAAGAGACGCTACAGTCTTTAACACGTTAGCATGTTGATTAGGTATAGCTATATATTGGATATTAATATCATGCTAGTGAACTTTGCAAGTATAGGTTTAAAACTTCAACTTAGCACATTGTGCCTTCCTGATTCATTCTATCTAGGAAGAGGAGTGACAAAGTGCTGGCAAATCAATGCTAGCCTTTCAAACTTTACCTTGTAAAGGTTTAACATAAAGGTTTAGCATAAAGTACTTTTGTGTCCTTTACTTTTTGAGATATTAACATAAAACTTTTTTTTTTAAAAGTTCAAATATCTTTTATTAGTCTGAAATCGTAAGCAATGCTAATCCATGTTAGTCCTACAAACTACATGCTAACACACTGTGCGACACCAAGGAGGTAGCAGTAGCTAGCTAAAAAAGGTGTAGCTGTTTATTGGTGACCTTCAAATATCCTGACTAGATCCTAATTCAGATGTCACAGCTCATTATTTAGTTCTGAGTCCTAATGCACCATACTAAAGGAAAACTTACATCAGTAACTGGCTAGTGGGTGTGGGAATGCTTTGTTTCTACTGTAAATGCTACTTATTTCTCTATATATTTATACTGTATTATATTCTAGGTTATTCTAGGTTAGCTCTTGAACTAGCATGTACTGTGAGGTAGCTATAAATGATAAAAATGCCTGCAGATAATTTGGAATTTTACTACACTTCTTACTTATGCTACAGTGACTACATGATCATTGTGACGATGATAATATAAAATTATTTGTAAAGGGAAAATATCCATGCTAATAATCATTCTTATAATAAATTAATGCTAAATTTACATAATGCTAAATTTAAATAATGCTAAATAAACAATTCTAATCTGATTGGCGAGAAGTGTGTGTGAGAGAGAGAAATTAAGGTGGGTAACAAAACAAAACAAAACAAAACAGAAAAAAACCCTTAAGGATAAAGGTTTTAACATTAGCTTGATTAAAAGCTCATGAAGGCTAATGAGACAGAATGAACGTCCCCAGAAGGAAAACTTCCTGTGCAGCTGGAGTTTGTGAGGAGACCCTGGAGATGCGTTAAACACACGCTACATGTGTGTACTGGACTTTGCTGTATGCTGTGCTTTAGCGCGTTTTGTTAACGTAAAACAGTCAGTAAAATACACTGCTAGTGAGAAAAAGAAATGTATGCGTAGCGATTTTACTCAACATGGTTTGTGTGTGTGTGTGAGATTAAATAGGAGTTAGATTTGAATGGTTAAACATTTGAACATTATGTGTAGCTTGCTAGTTAATAAGCTAAATGATGGCTGATGGCAATTCACATGCGAATACAGTGTGCTGATACTTTCTTGCTACATTGACCTGCGAGGATATACTGTATATGTCCTATGATATTAGCACTAGTTAATAGTTTTCTCCACTTGCTAACTTATTAGCTAAATTCTGGTCCACACACAGATACTAGTACACTTTTTTAAACCTTTGTTGTACTTTCATATCATTATTATCTTTCATATAATTAGTACTTGTGCTAAGATAAGATAGCAAATGATAACAGCAAGAGGAAAACCCTTCTGTAAAGATTCATTACGTGTCTACCTTAAATGCTAAGTACTTCTAACATTATGCATAGTGCTTTATCTATTTGCTAGCTAATGTTAGCTAATTACTGGCTAATGTAAAATTTTAGTGTAGGATATGGAACTCAGAAATGTGTCTGATTACACAATGTTGTGTAAATTTCAGCATGCAAATTGAGTAGTTATAACCAGCTAGCATTGGACTTGGCTAGTTATTTTGTTGATAAGGAAGTAGCTGTAGATTTCCCAGAAGGCTTTGCAACAATCTGATCCTTTTTTCTTTTTCAAAATCAAGATTTAATTTAATTTAATTTAAATCTGAATTAAATTGCGAATTGGGATGTTTATGAACTCCAAGTAGGACAAACGGCGCTTGATTGCTTACTGCTTACATTCCACCATTCCAGTATGGCCGAACATGTAGCTACAAAGTACCCACAATTTTTCTGCATAAAGTGGGCGGGGCCTATTTTGTGAGCAGTGGAACCTAGCTTGTGGAACTGGGTTGATGCGTTGCACAAGAATTGTGTCCTGGGTTCTTGGACAGAAGGATGTCAGTCAACTGCTCATTTGAATATTAAGTCCTGCCCACTGGCTAAGTCTCAATCTTCATTAGTTATGAGAGCTGTGTTTGAGCAGCAGTTTATTATTTTGGAATCATTTTTAATCCACTTTCATTAAAACATTTGACTGTCAGGTCTGATTAACATTTTTTAAATTTTACTCCACTTACAAAAGAAAAACCGTTTGGTCTTGTTGACTAGTCACTCTGGTGTCTTTTAAGCCCAAATTGCATGATGAGGGGGTGGGGTCGTGTGAACGCGGGAGACACGCGTCCTCTGAGAACGGAGTATTCATAAAGAGAGGGATTTACATAAACACATGATGCTGTTTGGTGTTGTGGCAGTGATGTAACTTTAATCAACACAGGAGAGAAGTGTCTCTGGCTTTAACAAGGCCAAGGACAGAGACACAGAGTATCCCAGCCTTCTGTTGTCTTCCTCCTCTCTCTCTTTCTCCTGATTTTTTCTTCCTCTTTCAGTATCTGATTCTCTCTCTCTCTTTGTTTGCATTTCTCCTGCTCCCTCTTTATCGCTCTGTCTCTCCCTCCCAGTTGCTCTCTCACTCTGCTGTTTCTCTTCTATCTTTCTGCTTGTCTGGTGTGCTGTCTCTCCTGTGAGTGAGTTGAGTGTATAAGTTGAGTGTGTGGGAATTGAGCGAATGTGTTTGTGGGAGTCAAGTGTGTGTGTGTGTGTGTGTGTGTGCGTGTGTGTGTGTGTGTGTGCGTGTAAAAGAGAGAGAAAGTTAAGTGTGTGTTTGAGTTGAGTGTTTGAGTCGAGTGTGCATGTGTGAGTGAGCGCGCGCACGTGTGTGAGTGCAGTGCATGCGCGTGTGTGAGTGGAGTGCGCGTGTGTGAGCGAGTGTGCGCATGAAGCCACAGTTGTGTGAGTTGAGTGTGTGTGTGCGTATGAGTTGAGTGTGTGTGTGCGTGTGAGTTGAGTGTGTGCGTGCGTGTGAGTTGAGTGTGTGCACACTGCATTGTGTAAGTGAATAATTGACACAGTGAAGTTGTAATCTTTATTCCACAAGTCATGAGTGAATCATACACAAGTTGTTTATTTCAGTATATGAAACACACACACACACACACACACACACACACACACACACACACACACACTAAACGAAGTTTGTTACTTATCTCTGAACTGTGGGTCTCTCTGTGAATGTCAGATTCCCGCCGGCCTTTTTAGCCTGAGTGCTGAAACTCAGTGTGTTTAAGCTCCTCTCTGTACGGAGACCGTCTGTGTCTCAAATCAGCACCGATGTCAAGTCTCCTGAGTGACTCATCTAAACCTAATGAAGAGTCAAAACACACTGAGCTATGGTCCAACCCCTCATCCCCCTCTTCTTTTTATGCCATCAACCCTCTCATCCGCTCATCCCCATCTCCCTGTCCCATCAACCCTCTCTTTTCCTCATACTATCATCCCCTTATTCCATCAACCCTCTCTTCCCCTCAACTTCTCACCCTCTTGTCCTTCTAGACCCTCTCGTCCCATCAACCCTCTTGTCCTTGTCCCATTGTCCACATTGCAAGTCATCTCCTCACCCCATTGTCTCCTCATCCCAGGAGATATTCTCTTTGATGTATACACCCCACGAGATACCCATATTCTCTCGTCCCGTGTCTCGACACTCCCTTATCCGTATTCCCCTTGTCCTGTCATCCTCTCACCCCATCGTCTCTTCATCTCATCATCATTTCACACTATTGTTTGCTTGCCTCTTTGTCCACACTGCAATTTGTCCCCTTGTCCATTAGTCCCCTTGTCTCATCATCCCCTCAATCCCTTTGTCCTGTCATCCCCTTATCATCATTCCCTTCAACCCCTTCATCCCTCAGTCCCCTTGTGCCTCAGTCCCCAGGCCGCATCATGCCATGAGCTGTTTCCAAGTCACTACTGTTTAAAAATAACATTAAAAACACTTTGCTGACAGAGTAACAGCTATGGTGTAAAAGTTTGTGCCCACTCTTTTGTTTTTGTCTGTGTATAAAAAAAAAAAACTCAGACAAACCACAACATATAAATGTTTTACTGTGTCATTATTTATTTAATAAAAATGAAAAACAAAACAAAACATGGGCAATACCCCCAAAGTACCCCCTGACTCAATAGTTTGTAGATCCACCTTTAGCAGCATCAATTTAAAGTAATTGTTTCCTGTATGACTTTGTCAGTCTCTTAGATGATTGTGGAGGAATTTCGGTCCATTCTTCAAAGTTCTAACTGCTGAGCTTTGCTTCAGTTCAGCAGTTATGCACAGCTCTCTTCAGATCCCGCCACAGCATTTGAGTTGGGTTGAGGTCTGGCCATTCCATGACCTTGATTCTTTTATTTTCAGCCATTTTGATATAGATTTACTGCTGTGCTTTGGACTGGTGTGCTCATTGTCATGTCACATGACCCAATTTTGATTAAGCTTTAGCTGTCGGACAAATCGCCTCACATTTGCCTTTAGAAAGAAAGGAGTTCATGGTTGACTCAATGACCGCAAGCTGCCCAGATCCGGTGGCTGCAAAAACAAACCCAAATCATCACCCCTCCACTGCCGTGAATGACGATGGGTATGAGGTGTTTCTGCTGAAATGTTTTTGCCAAACATGGCACTGGCCATTAAGGCAGAACAATACCACTTTGTTCTCATCTGTCCAGAGGCCTTGTGGTTTGTCCAGATTGCAGTTTTGTGAACCTCAGCCATGCTTCCATATTCATTTTAGACAGCAAAGGCTTGCTCCTGGCAACCATTTCAAACAAACTGTACTTGTTTAGTCTTCTTCTAATTGTGCTGTCATGGATTTGAACATTTAACATGCTCAGTGAGGCCTGTAGGTCCTGAGTTGTAGCTCTTGGGCTTTTTTGTATTTCTCTGAGCGTTGCACGATCTGACCGTTGCATGATTGTGCTGGGACGTCCACTCATGGGAAGATTGAATCGCATTATCTTGAATGCTTTCAACTAATGCTTCCCAGATTGATACGCAGCTTATTTCTTTCCCTCATGGCATTGTGTTAACATGCACCCGAATGCCCAAGAACAGCAAACTGCCAAAACTTCTGCTTTTATAGAAGTCTACACACCTGCTGATGGTCCGTTAATTGAGGGCTCGTGATTAGCAATACCCGGGTGCAACTTACCTTTTTTGTTAAATAATGGCACGGTGAAAAATTTTTATATGTCTGAGGTTGTATTTGCATAATACTGAGGCTTGCAATTACTCACTCATCTTCTATACTGCTTTATTCTGTGTACAGTGTTGTGGGGGGCCTGGAGCCTATCCCAGGAGACTTGGGGCACAATGCTGGGTGCCAATCCATCACAGGGCACACACACACACACACACACACACACACACACTATGGGCAATAAAGGGAACACAAATTAGCCTGATCTGCATGTCTTTGAACTGTGACAAGGACGGGGAGAACATACAAACTCCAGGCACATGGAGGTGGGAAACGAACCTGGCCGGGAATCGAACCCAGACCCTGGAGGTAAAAGGCGACAGTGCTCACCACAAAGCTAACGTACCGTCCTGCTATAATCAGATTATTTTTATTATGTTTTTACAAAGAAAGGCACAGAATTAAAGGGGCACTAACTTTTACACACGACTGTAAATAATCATCACGTTAATAACCGCATTACATTATGAAATCAGATCATCATCTCTACATATATATTAATCTGCTTTTTTTCCTACAGATTAGATCCATTCTGTGGTTTTTTGTCTGAAGATTTTCTGAAGATGGATTATAAAGTCCATCATTCTGTATGCACCATAAATAATGTAAATAATGGACGTGTGTCATCATTAATCCCACATGAATTATAATGTGATCCCCCCCGCCCCCCCAATATTTATTATCTATTTTAATGATGTTCCTCATGCGTCAGTGCTTTACCGTAAATTATTAACCTGCACGAGGACGTGAACACGGAACAGTTTCACTGAACACGTCCCACCCACTGAGACCAGCATGGACCAGGAGTAATAATAATAATAATAATAATAATAATAATAATAATAATACATTTATCAAATGATTGGTGGGATGCCTTCCCTGGTGTGACGTCTAATTTATTTCCATTTTTTTTAAACATTAGAGCTAAAATATATATTTTAAAAAAAGTATAATTAAACCATTGTTAATAAAACCACACAGTGCTGTGGATAAACACCAATAGACAGACAGACAGGCAGGCAGACAAACAGACTGACAATGAAGAACAGGCAGACAAACAATGAAGGACATGCAAGCAAACAGACAGAGACAGAGGGAGGCAGACAGACAGGGAGCAGACATACAGTGAAGGACAGGACGACAGACAGATAGACGGAATAGACGGACAAAGGCAGATAGACAAATAGATGGTTAGATTGATAGACATTGACTGAAACAGACAAACGGCCAGACAGACAGACACTAATGGACAGAAGCAGATAAATGGATAGATGGACATAAAAAAATGCACAGACAGAAGGATGGACAAAAGGGTAGAAATAAATCAAATACATTGAGGGACAGACAGATAAAGAAAAATAAACAAATACATTGATGGATAAAGATAAGTGAGTGTGAAAGTGTGTGTGTGTGTCTGTCCCCTGCGATGGACTGGTTCCCTGTCCAGGGTGTGCCCTGCCTTGTGCCCTAAAGCCTCCTGGGATAAACTCTACGCCCCCCGCGACCCTGAATACAGAGTAAAGCGGTATAGACGATGAGTGAGTGAGATAGCTAGACAGGTTTATGGACAGACATAGTTGGGCAGTCTGATATTCAGACAGACAGACGCTAATGTACAGGAGGTCAGACTGTAGCTAAAGCATCATAAACTCTGTAATTAAATCTGAACCTGTGAAAATAACCACTGTGACCAGTCTGGGCATTTTGTTTGCAGTTCCATCAGTAACCATCTGCACGAGTCACCTTCAAACAAAGAAGCAAACAAACAAACAAAAAGCTAACGTTACCTTCAAGTTAGCTAGCGAAATTTGTCGAGTCATCAGTTGATAGCAGCATTAGCATGAAACTGGTTTGAGCTAATCTGTGTCCTTCTGTTTGTAGGAAATATTTGAACTTGATTCATCAATTTTTTTTTTCTTTTAACGATGACTTCCTCAAAGTATTAACATCTACATGGCAACAGTAACCAAGTGTGGGCAGGGCTTCTACTGAACACTGTGTTAGCTTCTGTCTCAGTCTTATGTAGTGGATTCTTCAGCAGTGTGTACATCTGTGTGTGTGTGTGTGTGTGTGTGTGTGTGTGAGAGAGAGAGAGGTCACATCTATTTCCTCCATCTTAATCAGAACTGTTTAAGGTGTGATGAGTGTGTGTGGCCATGTGGGGGCAGTGCTGTCTTTCTGTCTTGATGAAAGTGTGTGTGTGTGTGTGTGTGCGTGTGTGTGATAGAGTGCTCACATGACAGGGCGAGCTGCTGCACATTTTGATGGATTGCAAATGATTGTGAAAACAATAGCTGGTGGGAGTAAGCTGTGTGTGTGTGTGTGTGTGTGTGTGTGTGTTTGTGGTGAGAGGACGCTGCTGTGCCCTCCAGCCTCATATGACACACACACGGCCAATTCACTCCAGCTTATCATATACCCGTGACTGTATTAGATAGACAGATAAATAACAGATGTGTAGAGATAGCGAGACGGAGAGAAGGATTTATAAACAGACAGACAGACGGGTTGAAAGACAGATACACAGAGAGACAGACTGGTAGATCTCTCTCTTTCGCTCTCGTATATGCATACACACACACACACACACACACACACACACACACACACACAGTCTTCCCTTGTGTTACACTTGACACACTGTACCAAAGAGTGGTAAGAATTTTTCAGTGTGTGTGTGTGTGTGTGTGTGTGTGTTGCTGTGTAAGGCGTTCTCCATCTCCCCTGATGTCCTGAACGCACAGTAAGTGGATCAGCGCTGTCATTACTGTTATTGATGTACACACTGACACAGGAGGATACACACCATAATTACACTGCCGGGGACTTCCCCGATCGTCTGTGTGTCTCTGTGTGTGTGTGTGTGTGTGTGTGTGTGTTTGGGGCAGATTAAGGGGTAAGCTGACAGATACACACTTCGAAGGGCCTGTGTACAGCAGTGTCCAAAGTGAGGGTGTGTTACAGTTGAGTGAGCGATGTGTGTGTGTGTGTGTGTGTGTGTATGTGTGTGTACACATAAGGAATCAGTGGATCTCAACATCAATCAATGTCTGTGGCACAGCTGGGAGTTTGTGTGTGTGTGTGTTTACGCATACTGTTGAGCGTTTAGGCATCACTCACTCTCTCTCTCTCACACACACACGTACAGTACGCGTCTCTTACATAGCAGAGTTCTGTTACCTTCCTAGAAACATCGCCCTCATATTAGTTTTTGATAAATGATGAAAAAGAAACTTACCCATGTGACCTTGAGATACTTGCTGCTGGTTAAAAAAGCTGTTCATATTTACGGTTGCTAGACTGCAACTGCAAAATATATCTACGGGACGTAAAGTTTCGCTGTTAAATTTGCTAACTTAGCTGTTTTTGGCAATTGAAATAAAAAATGAGGCAACGTCGTCTGAAATGTCTACGTTAGGCAGTTTACCTGGGAAAAAAAACTCCACCAGCTAAAATTTTACCTAATACTGTTAGCTAAACTTCATACAGAGGTGATGTAAAGACCAATAAACAAAACAGAACATGCGAAAATTTTCCCTTTCATAAGTTGGTAAATTACTTAGACAGGACAGGCTTTAGTTTCGTAGCTGGTGCTTAGCGGTCAATTGAAGTGAAAATAAGCTAAAATTCTTTGGACATATCGGCATTTACCACATATGTGCTAAATAATTAATAATTCACGTGTAATTATGATTTAAGGCACGGATTTAGCTGGAAATAGATTAAGCTAGGTAGCATTTACCTGTAAAGTCTTTTACACTGTCTGCATGAGAAATGATGAGTATGTGCTAGCTAGCAAAGTAATATTACACTTTCAATGACTAATTATTCAACACATCTGTGGTAAATGTAGATTTGTTACGTAGCAGCATTCGGTTGTAAAAAGTCTTTTACTCAGCTCAGTGGAAACGAAAACAAGAAGAAGAAAAAAAGCCTGGAATGTCCAAGATTTGTTTCCGGAAACATTCCATACGCCCGAAATGAAAAATTATCCAGCTGGCAAAGGCTTTTAAACAAATGTAAAAGCAAACAGCAACAGATGTGAAAAAAAAATACACAATAATATCATAATGTCAACATTTACCTCCGATGTGGTGTTAAACCGCTTAACGAACCCCCAAAAACATAGATGCTAAACACAGTAGAAACAGACAAGAGCTTTATTTTAAGCTTAGATGAAGTTTAGCTTTTTTGGCTTGTATGTTCACATCGTATATTTGATTTCAAACTCTATGACGCAGCCAGATAAAATAAATTTATATAACTAAACAACGTAACTCCTTAACATTGACTGGAATCCTCATTTAATGGAGTTCAGCCGAGCTGATAAAGTAATAAAACGGCCCTTAAGTTGGCAGCTGGGATTAAACCGAGGAGAAGTCGATGTTTTAAAAAAAAAGAAAGAGGGGGGGGAAACAGTTTTGCGATGCTGGGAAAGTGTAAAGCCGTGCATACAGGGGCCCGGAGGTGATTTATTATGTGGAAGCAGGCCGAAGCTGACCTTCGTTTAATTAACGCTGATGGAGATAAAGGTGAGTTGAGGAGCGTTAATCATTAATCACGGGCCGCTGTGTGTGGAAATAACCTTGTGACTCGGAGGTTAAAGCGAACACACTCCAAGGAGCAGAGCTCATCACTTACACACACGGCAGCCATTGTAGTATCGCTACGCCGCTAACACACATCAATCCCTTGTTTGGCCTCATCTATCTATCTACAGTATCTAACTACAGTATCTAACTACAGTATCTATCCAGCTATCTACTGGACTTTCAATCCTTACATAACAAAGTCTTATAGCTTTCATTTAAATAACATTAAAATGCCGCAAATTGTGTCGGCTCATTCCTTTTTCATACGGTTTTTAATTTGAACAAAGGAATGCGGTTAGCAAAATATTTAGCGGCTAACGTTAGGATATCTAATTAACTTAATGATCATACAAAGCTGCATTTCTTATACAGTCTGCTTGCTACAAAAACTCCTTTAGCATAGGTACTATATTTTTTTTACAGTCTTTAATTTTTCACTTTTGTGAAAAACTGTACATGCAGCACAAACACTAGCTAATAACAGCGGCTAATGATTTAACTAGCTGGCTAAAAGTAAGAGTATTGTATGGCTAAAATTTCGTTTAGATTAAGATTAAGCTTTGCAGCCTGTAGTTGTGATGCCCAGGTGACACATCTTTTATCTGGATAATATAAAAGGTTGTAATAGTGACGGTGAATATAGTGTGTGTCAACATATACCTCAGATATGGTAAAAGTGAAAAAAATAAAAAAAAATTTTGGCCAAAGGCTAATTAGAAGTTAGCTAGCACATGATTGTTAGGGCTTCCAGGGTGATGTAAAGGTAAAGCAAGATAAAAGCAACAATATCATCAGTGTTTACCTCAGCTATCTTAGTAAATTGCTACAACAAAT
>JAOVVA010000048.1:238278-268058 GCA_028565275.1 Leiocassis micropogon | reverse complement strand
TTCATGTTTGTGGCTGTAATGTGACAAAATGTGGAAAAGTTCAAGGGGGCCGAATACTTTTGCAAGCCACTGTATATGCTATTTCTCTCTTTTTTTCCCCATTTTCACTTTCTTCCTTTTTTCTCCATTCTCTCCTTTTTTTCTTCTTCTCTCCTTTTTATACTTTTTACTTTACTCCATTCCCCTTTCTCTTTTTAATTCATCTCAAATCCTCTATTCTCTTCTTTTCTCTGTATTCCTTTTTTCCATAGTGTGTTTTCATTTTTCTGACTTACTTTCTTTTGTTTCTTTTCATTCTTTCTTTTTTCTTCACACTTAGTTTTTTCTTTTTTCATTTATTTTTTTCTCTTTTGCTACTTTTACTTCTTACACCTTCTTCCTACACATTTCTTTTTTTAAATTTTTTTATCAGTTCTGTTATCTGGAGCTGTGTGCTCACCTTTATTCACTCCTTTTTCTCTCCTCCTTTTTGCTTTATGCACCTTCTCCTTTTGCTCTTCTCTTCTTGTTGTCCTTTCTCTTTTCTCTTCCTTTTCTTTATTCCTCCTTTTTTCATCATTACTTCCTCACTATCAGTTCTGTTATCCATCTATGTTTTTCCTCATTTTTTCCTCAATATTTCCCTCCTCCTTTCTTCATTTACTTTTATTCTTTTCTTATCTCTCCTGTTCTTATTTCCTTCTTTATTCTTTCTTTGTTTTTGCTTTTGTTTCTTCTCTTCTTCACTTTTCCTCTGCTTTATATTTTTTTCCTCCCTCATTTCTCATTTTTTGTGCTTTATTTTCTTTGTCTCCTTCCTTCATTTATATTTTCCTTCATTAGTCTATAACATTTTCTAATTTCCTTCTCATTCTTTGTTCTCTTTTATCTCCTTTCATTTGTTTTCTTTTTTCTTCTCCTCTTACCTTTTTTCTCTTCATTTCATAGGCTTCCTTACATTTCTCTTTCTTTGCTGTTTCTCATCCCTAATTTTTTCTTTCTTTCCTTTTTTCTCTTTTGTAGTTTTGCTATTTAGATTATCCTATCCCTCTTCATTTCTTTCATCTTTCTCTTTCTTTCTCTGTTTCTTCCTCAAAAATCAGTTTGAGTGTATTAACTTCTCAAACTTCACCCCCATGTATAAAGAGTAACACACACATACACACACACACACACACACACACACACACCTGCTGCCTGTTATGTATCTGTAACAGTGAGAAGGTGACATTGAGTTTTGTGTAATAATTAGCACTGTGTTTGCTTTGATGAATTTATGTGTGTGTGCGTGAGTGTGTGTGTGTGGTGACCCTGAAAAACTGTGATGATCTAGCTGTATGACATACAATGATGAAGTGACTTCAACTTTTCTTTCTCTCTCTCTCTTTGACAGACACACACACACACACACACACACACACACACACTCATATATTCACTCCTTTGGTGGTAAGAAAAACATCATGTGAGCTACATTTTAACCACCAGGATTTAATTGTGTGAAGCTGTCGAGTTTATGAGGCACAAAGAAGTGTATATGAAAGGTCACAAAGCACGCACACACACACACACACACACACACACACACACACACACACACACACACACAATCACCCTTGTGGGAATTATTTTTACATTCTTGTCCCAGCGGTTATACCTCACAGGACCCTTGTGTGTGTGTGTGTGTGTGTGTGTGTGTGTGTGAGTGAGTGAGTGAGTGACGACCTCTGTGCTGGCTGTGTGTCCTCTAGCCTGACAGGATTCTCCTCCAGTTCCTGGCATGAGCTCTGGGGTCTCATCCCCAGATGGGCAAGACACACACACACACAAACACACACACACACACACACACACACACACACACAGCTTGTCAGGAGTGCAGTGAGGGACAGATGAAGATCCACAGTAATGATTGTAGAACAGAAATTTCCACACAGCATCGAAAGAGAGATTTTAATAAATGATTTAATGATTAAATTTCAAATATTTCAACTACCAACAGTAAATCATTTTTTTAATCCAAATAAAATCCAAATGATACTAAAACATTATTCTGTACAAATTTGAATAGTGTAAAAGCAACTCCTATACCTATTATTATTATTATTATTATTATTATTATTTTTTTATTTTTTTTTTTTCATTTTAGTCAAGAGAAAGAATTGGTATGACATTAAATAAATCTGTAAAATCACAAACTTGCAAAATTACTACAACGCTGAAATTCAGATCATTAACCAGGTGAAGAATTTTGGTTAGTGAGGGTGGTTTTACTCTGCTAATGAATAATAATAATAATAATAAAAACTAAATATAAATCAGACAAAAAAAATAAATAATTAAACTGCATCTGAAGTAAAAAAATATATAAACCTAGTCAGTAGTTAACATTTGAAAAATCAAAATCAATGTTACAAATGACATCATTAAATAAAAATTTTGAAAAATCATTTAAATACAATAAAAAAATTAAGTTAACATAAGTGAACTAAAGTGAACATGGCATGATAACCATTATACACCGAAAAGTTGATTCATTACACACAGACTCACACAGCCTGACAGAATAATATATTTCAAGTGTTCCTTTTAATTTTGATGATTATGGCTTACAGCTAATGGAAAAACCAAAAATTCAGTATCTCAGAAAATTAGAATATTAGGAAAAATTTCAACATTGGAGACTCATGGCGTCACACGCCAATCAGGTAATTAACTTTAAACACCTGAAAAGGTTTCCTGAGCCTTTAAATGGTCTCAGTCTGGTTGAGTGGGCTGGCTGTTCACAGAGTGCTGTATTCAACCACATAAATGGAAAGTTGAATAGAAGGGAAAAAAGTGGTAGAAAAAGGTGCACAAGCAACAGGGATAACCGCAGCCTTGAGAGGATTGTGAAACAAAGTCCATTCAAGTCCATTTGGGGGAGATTCACAAGGAGTGGACTGCAGCTGAAGCCAGAACTTCGAATACAACTGTCGCACACCTTGTATCTTGAACCAGAGACAATGTCAGAGATGTCTTAACTGGGCTAAGAACAAAAAATACTGGGCTGTTGCTCAGTTGTCCAAAGTCCTTTATTCAGATAAAAGTAAAATTTTCATTTCATTTGGAAATCAAGGTCCAAGAGTCTGGAGGAAGAGAACAGAGGCACAGAATCCAAGTTTCTTGAGATCCAGTATAAAGTTTGCACATTCAGTTGTGGTTTGTGGAGCCATGTCATCTGCTGGTGTTGGTCCACTGAGTTTTATTGAGTCCAAGGTCAGTTTTAGAGCACTTCACACTTCCCTCTGCTGGCCATCTTTATGGAGAAGCTGGTTTCATTTTCAAGCAGGACTTGGCTCCTGTACACACTGCCAAAAGTGCTAATACCTGGTTTAAGGACCCTGATTGGCCAGTAAACTCGCCTGACCCAAACCCCATAGAGAATCTATGTCTTATTGTAAAGAAGAGGATGCGAGACACCAGACCCAACAACACAGAAGAGCTGAAGGCCGCTATCAGAGCAACCATGCCATGCTGAATTGCTGCAGTAATTCATGCAAAGGGAGCCACGACCAAGTACTGAGTGCTGATGTTCATACTTTTTAGTAGTCCAACATTTCTGTGTTAAAAATCTTTTTTTATCGGTCTTATGTAATATTCCAATTTTCTAAGATACTGAACTTTGGGTTTTCATTAGCTGTAAGCTATAATCATCTTAATTAAAAGAAATACTTGAAATATATCAGTCAATGTGTAATGAATCTATATAATATACGAGTTTCACTTTTTGAATTGAATTACTGAAATAAGTCAACTTTTTTTTTGTTTGTTTATGACTTTTTATTGGAAATTCAATTATGAAAAAAACAAATTCAATGCTTCCCGAGTTGGGGGATAAGTCAACTTTTTGACGATATTGTAATTTATTGAGATGCACCTGTGTGTGTGTGTGTGTACTGTATGTTATATAAAACACTTTAGTAAAATAAAGTTGTGTTAAATGAGCATTTAAATACAAGAAAAATAAATGAGCAAATGTGTTGTGTACAAAACCTTCAGTAACGATAAATGAAGCATTTCAGAATATAAAATAAAAATTATATGACTGAAATACAATGTAAAAAGTATTTAACTTGAAATACATTCTGTTTAAAATTAGTGTTTTAAATATAAAAAAAATCATATTAAAGGTTAAAAAGGCAAAATGCATAAATGTACGCTTTTGATTAATTGTGACTTTTTTGTTTTTAAAGTGTTAAATTTTGAAAGTTTACATAAATGTCTGTGAAGGTGATGAACAGGAGAGGACCCTGTATGGTGGACGCGTCCCAAACCACACACTCTGTTCCCTCTACCCTACAGGCCACATAAATCTGCACGCACACTAGAAGCAATATGAACATGATGACTGGCGTAAATCTAACTGATGGCACGCTGAGGAAGTCTGCTGTCTCCGGAGGACATTTTTCTTTCTCTTTCTCTCTCCTCCGTCTGATGGTAATGGAAATCCAGATGTGAGCGAGAGTGACGGCTTTTATATGAGCCGCTCCAGGCCACCATGTTCATTATTCCCTCACAATAAAACTGGATTAGGGCTCTTTTATTGTCCGAGTCCGAGAGCCGAATTGCTTTTTCAATCAAGTGCTACAGAAGAACCGTTGTTCACAAACAAGCGGGTGTTGCTAACAACTTGTTTACTAGTCGAGAGCCGCTGGAAATCAAGCTAACCAGGAAAAGTGAGAGGAAACATAACAGCCAGTCTCATGCAAATATGACGACATGAATGTGAAAATCAGGTGTGAAAATCAGTTCTTTGCATTTTAGCATTGTGGTGTAACAGAGGGATTAACCCATGGTTGCAAGTTTTTTAAAGTTGTGAAGCCCTGGGTAAATCTATGCTCATAAATGCAACATAAAGAAAAATGTATTCAGTGCTGCAAAATCAAGCAAATTACCACGTGTTTCAGATTGCAAAACTGAATTGACAGTTGAGTTGCAACTTTTAAATGCTGCATTCATGTATCGTAATTACTGTAATGGGTTCGACCCATGTTGCACGGGCGGCACCATAAAGCACGGACACGAGGCACAGTCTTACGGGGAAAAAGGTAATTTATTTAGGATAAATAGGGAAGGAAAGGGTTGAGGTAGGGAGGATGGGAAGAAAGGGTAGGAGATGTGCACGTGCAGGTCTGGTGGGCAGTGCCCCGCTGGCATTCGGGCACACGGCTGGTGAGCGGTGGGCAGCGTGGGCTGACTCTCCTCTCTGTGATGACCAGACCGACCCCTCCCGGCTCTCTCTCTCACCTCTTTGAAGTCCCTGGGGGGTGTTCCATTGCCCCGCTAGCTTGCCGCTCTTCCGCGTTCTGTGCGCGCGCTGCACTCACACCGTGTAGTAAAGTCCAGTCTCCAATGCCTAATTCCGCTGCCCCGCTCCTTCGCATGCCTGAAAGGGAGGCAACCTAACTAGTGAGCTTTGGAGTGAGCGAGGAGAGATATTGATTTGGGCGCGCGCCCATCACAGGCGCACGCCGTGACATTACCACTTTACAATCAGAAGAACAACATTAATGTTGTCGTTCAAGTTTTCTTTATTTACTAGCTTGAATTAAATAGTCCACAAATGCTAGGTTAAAACCAAGGTGCTTAAATTGTTTTATTGCAGTTGTAAACTATTTTGTTGAACATAAATAAGCTCAAAAAATAAAAAATAAAATTACAGTCATACACGGTATGATATGAAGAAAATGGTTCTATGACCACTGATGACCTAAAAATAAAAAAAATTAGAGTTTTCAATAAGGATATAAAATATAAAATAAGAGGAAAAAATACAAATCCGAAAAATATAGAAAAACCTTTAGCAGTAAAAATTTTTTTTAATTTACATTATGTACAAATAAAAAAATAATAAAATAGAATTTAAGTGGGATATAGAAACCATATCTAGTCATGAGCAAGGCAACGTGCAGGATAATGTGCAAATGTGTCACAGTTCACAGTTCCGTGGTGTGCAAAATGTGCAAATGTGCGTTAATATGTAATGTGTAAAGTGCATCGTGGTGGGTAGTGTGAGTGTTAAGTCCTTTGTGGTGTTGTAACTGAGAGACCATTCTGCCTGCGGGAAGAAGCTTCTCCTCAGTCTCTCTGTGTTGGCCTTCAGGAAGTGGAATCGCTTTCCTGACCACAACAGAGAAAACAGTCCATTGTTGGGGTGGCTGAGGTCCTTCACGATCTTCCTGGCCTTGCACCAGCTTGTTATGGATTGAGTACAGGTCAGGGAGCTCGGTACGGATAATGCTCTTAGCTGATCGCATCGCGCTATAAAAAGAGCTCCTCTGTCCTGCATGGTGCTGTTCCCTAACCAGCATGTAATGTTTCCCATCAGGATGCTCTCTATGTTGCAGGAGTAGAAGTTCCTAAGCACTTTAGAGGGCAGTCTAAAGTTTCTCAAGCGTCTGAGGTGATAGAGATGCTGGCGGCCTTTTTAACCACGGTGTTGATGTGACAGGACCATGACAGTTCCTGCATGATGTGAACACAGAATTATTGGGCCACTCTCTCCACTGTGCTTTCATTGATTACATGAGTCTGGTGGTTCCTCTCCTGCTTTGTACTAAAGTCCACTATCAGCTCCTTTGTCTTGCTGACGTTCTTCAGATTCCTACAGGTAGGCGATCTCATTGTTGTCAGAGATCAGGCCCACCATGACGTGTCATCAGACATGATGGTGGTGGAGATGGTAGAGGCCACGCACTCATAGGTTTATAGTGAGTACAGCAGGGGGCTCAGAACACAACCCTGGACGGGTTCCAGTGCTGAGGGTGAGGGAGGCTGAGACATGTCTTCCCATCTTAACTGTACTTTTTACAAACATGTAAATATAATGTGATATACAGTACAGTACATGCATAACCTTTTAACCTTACAAAGACAGTTAATTATCAACACCTGTATAATTTGAAGTAAAGCTAAAGTTAGCTCAAGTGGCTAACATCACCAAAGATTAACTTCTTTTTAGCAAATGTGTTTTAGCGTTGAAAAAAATGTTTCGGGTGGTTTATCCTTTAATTTTATTCCCAAAACCTAAATAGATTAGCGATAATATTGCTAGTGATGGGGTTGGTGAGGTAACAGCTAATGCTAACAGTAACACTAAATACTGTATACTATGTTGCTATGTTCAGCTACATCTGCCTTTTTTTCTGACAGGAAATTTTGTTCAAATTTTTTTGATTTAATTTAGCTTTTCGTCTAGTCTCTCTCTCTGTCTTTCTCTCTCTCTCACTCACTCACACAAACACAGAAAGATGGGAAAGGAGGAAAAAAGAGAATAAAAATTTCGCAGTCAGCTACAAAAGCGCATTTCTGAGGTAATATTTTCAGCAGTGACACAAGCGTACACGTGTTGAAGTTTCTATTTTAGCCAGCGCTCATTTTGGTGAGAACCTATTACAGGACATCGCTGTTCTCTTCGGAGGGAATAAAAAAAATTCCATCACATCCTTCCATCGGAAAATGGAATACAGAAACAAATCATGGCTGGAATTGAAAAGTCGTCGCTCCCTGTTCGGCGCTAATAAGTGCGCACTGCGAGCGTTAAGCGCAGCCTGAGTGTCCTTACACCTCGATCGGCTCTGACATCTGCTTCCTTTTTCCATTTCCTTTTCCCCACCTCCCCCATGTTGTTGTTTCCTTTTTTCTTTCCTTTTCAACCTGGCTATGGATAGCAGGATAAAAAAAGACTGAAACAAATTACAAATATTATTTATGGTATTTTAACTTGGACTAAATTCTAAAAAAACTTTAAATATTTTCTAGCTTAGACTGCTTATTGTATAGCTAGCTTATCACGGCTAGCTTAATATAACTAAACTCTAAAATAACTAACGAAAGCTTATAAACGCTCTCTCTATAAATCACAGTAGCTAGCTTTTTGTGGCTAGTTTTATACAGTAACTAGGGCATTCATTTGCTTTTCATTAACTTGCTATTAAACAAATTAACTCCTGTCACTGTACAACATAGAATAGTTGTTTTAACAGGTTTAGTTTTTGCTAGCTTGCTAGCTGTTTATGGCTATGATTACAACAAGGCATTGTGGTTTTAATGAAGGTTAGCTTCCTACTGTAGCTTCCTTTTTTTCAGTTGAATATGTAAGCTAAGCATGGATAACGTGCTATCTTGCTGTTTGTTCAAAAACGGTGCACTTTTAGTCAGATAGGTAGATATTTATGACAAGCAAAAGGCTTATGTTAAACATGCCTGTGGTTTTGAGGAAAGATGTTAGCTGCGTGTGAGGGCTGGCGAGGAAACGTTTGTACCTCATAAACTCTCCCTGCCATTTAATTGAAACTAAGCAAACTTTGTTGGTGTTAATGGAAACTCATTTTCATTAATGTTGGTATTCATGAAAATGAATTTCATCACGAAACTCGGTCATCTTTTTATTCCTTAATTAACACCAGATATTTGCTGTGGAAAATGGGGCGGAGGCTAACACAGTGCTGTTGATCCTTACACACGACTCTCAGTGCTCCCGAAATTCCCTCGAAGTTTTACACTCGTATCAGTGACTCTTGTTTGAGCCAAGTAAAGATCGCGTTAGTGTTTGATAACTGGAGGAATAAAGACCGACCTAGGTGGTGCACTCAAGACTTTTTTCGGACCCTAAGTTTGTTTTCTTGCCTGCGGCCGATTCGATAAATGAACGGCGGCGAGTGTCTTTTTGAAATGGGTTTTGTATTGATTTTTGTAACAACCCTGTTAGACGACGTCATGCCCTCAGCGTGTCATTTCTCGACGGCTGCGGCCCCGAGCGGGTCATCGAGGTGATAACTGTCATTTGGCGAGACAGAAAAAGCAATCATAGCTTTTTCATTACGGCGTGTTTGGCCCCCTCTTGCTTTGACGTATTGCGGCCCATGTGATTTAACTGCTCTCTTAAATTAAGTGCTAGAATATCAGGCTGTAGCTTTGGGGAGAATAAAGCCGACGTCGAGGGAATCGGAACGCCGCCGTGGGCGCGGAGCTGTGAACTCGCTCATCGATTTCTAAACTCCTACGTCCTTTTAATAGCCTACAGAGGAGTTTGATTATGGTTTAGGACACAGCCAAAGTGTTTCTAACTCAGGGAAGGTCACAACACTTCACATATAGTATCTCAGGAACAGTAGTGTGTAAGAAGAGGAGTGTGTAGAGACATGGATAGTAGCCTGTAGATAAAGAGATTATAGACAATAGTGTCTAAAGAGTGTAGTGTGTAGGGAAAGAGATAGTAGTGTTTAGGTAAAAGGACAGGAGTGTGTATGGAAAAGGGACAGGAGTGTGTTATCAAAGGGATAGAAGTGTGTAGAAAGTGTAGTGTATAGGAAAATGGACAAACCTGTTTTTTGTACAAGTTTATTTATATAACACATACTGACGTAATTTATATGATTCTCAATTCTGTGTGTGTGTGTGTATGTGTGTGTGTGTGTATGCTTTTGTGTAGAATGCCAAATGTCTTATTGATCCCAGCCGCTCGGTCCAGCTGCTCCCCAGCTGTCTCGTACCTCACAGAAGTATTACAAATAAAAACGTATTACATTCAGTTTTATTAATTGACTCAGTTTCTTTAGCAGTGATGTAGTTCACTACCTTTTTCCCTATAAATTACTGTTTTATTAGAATTACAAAAAAATTATTTCACAGAACTATATTAAAAGTGTGTTGGGTACTGTATCTACACCCTACTGCCCCTATGCACTACTAAGTCTATACACAACTGCCCCTACACACTACTGCCCTTTCACTACTAAGTCTATACACAACTGCCCCTACACCCCACACTACTGCCCCTTTCACTAAACCCTACTGAACAGTCACCCTACTGCCCCTACAGACTACTCCTTCTTTCACTGCACAGTACTGCTCCTACACACTATTGCCCCTTCCACTACACACTACTACTCTTTCTGTACATGCTAGTGCCCTTAACCTTACTACCCCATCACTGCTGCCCCTACACCGTATTGCCCCTATACGCTATTAATCCATAGATACTACTGCCCCACATGCTGCTGCCCCAACACGCTACTGCCCCTATACATTACTGTCCCTACACGCCACTTCCCCTACACCCCAGTACTCCTACACCTTACTGCCCTAGAGTTACACAATACTACCCATAGACACTACTGTCCCTGCACACTACTGCCCTTACACACTACTGCCCCCAAATGCTGCTGCAAATCTACACTACTGCCCTTACACCCTAGTCCCCCTACACACCCCTACACTTTACTGCCCTACACAATATTACCCATAGACACTATTGCCCTTACACGCTACTGCCCAATATGCTGCTGCCTCTACATGCTACTGCCCCTATACACTACTGGCCTACACACTACTGTCCTTGCATGCTGCTTTCCCAATAATTAAACAGAACAATAGGTAGTGATAACACCATATGAATTTACTGGCTAGATAGCATATGGCTAACCATCTTGTCTCAGCTGCTCAATGTGACCTGCGTCTTTCTCTGTAAAATCATCTCCCTCATCCCTGACTCTTCTACCTCAACATCTTCTGTACACCTTTCAGGATCACACACAGACAGACACACAAACACACCCTCTGACGGACACACTGTGTGGTCTCCGAAGGTGTTTGCACCCCTTTATCAGCATGAGGGTTTCATGGATCGCTGCCCTAATTGAGAATAATGAGGGTCACATTGAACATATGGTCGCTGGTGTGTGTGTGTGTGTGTGTGTGTCCAAAAAGTCACAACTTTTGCCAGATTGAGATTAAGACAAAACATTTAGACATTGAGACAAAGGACAGTGGACAAGGCATAAAGAATCTCTAAATCTGTGATGAATAGCAAACAGATAACTTACTTATCCATTAGTTTGTAATATTATTGTTAGAAAACAGCATTATTACATTTCAATGTTTATTTAGTAGTGTGTGTGAAAAAATCTGTAAGAATAGTAGACCACAGAGTGTGGGACCCTAGATCGTAGGGGTAGTAGCATGTGGGGGACAGTACAGTGTAATAGACAGTGAAATGTGGGGAAGTAAAGGGGAAAGTAAAGGGATATCAGAGTGTGTGGACAGTAAAGAGACACTAGGTTAAAGGGACATTGTGTGGAGACAATAGTTTGTGGACATAGTAAATGGACAGTGGCATGCGGAGACAGTGGTGTGTAATAAATAGTGAAGTGTGAGGACAGTGGAGTGCGGGGACAGTGGAGTGTAATAGACAGTAAAGTGTGAGGACAGTGGAGTGCGGGGACAATGCAGTGTAACAGACACTGGAGGGCGGGGACAATGGAGTGCGAGGACAGTGCAGTGTAATAGACAGTGGAGTGGAATAGACAATAGAGTGTGGGGACAGTGGAGTTTTGCTGTTGGACAGCTTTTAGTTTTTTCCTAGGCTATTGTTTCCCCCTGAACGAGGGACGGGTGAATGAATGCCAGTTGAGGTGTCCTTCCCTCAGCTGTGCCCGCTGAACCATACTTCAGCTCTGATTAGAGTTGGCACTTTTTTGGGGGGGCGGGCGAGAGAAGAAGTGACCCGTTGTCAGGACGTGTAGAGGAGACAGCGTGAAGCTTCACGTTAATGTCAGGAGTTTAGACTTCTCCATAAGCGCCATGCGATCCTCTCACACACCCTATAAATCTCACCTCCTGTCTTCTGCCCGACGAATCTCTCTCCCCCCTCTCTCTGTCTCTCTCTCTCTCTCTCCCCCCCTCTGTCTCTCTCTATCTGTCTCTCTCTATCTGTCTCTCTTTATACTTTTGATCCATTTACAGTACACCTGCAATATAAGTGTTTATTATGTATTTATTTATCATGTTTACAAAATCATTATATTTGTAAATGACATTTATATTTTAGTAACCCATACGACATAGCGTTGTTATTTTATATAAGTTTATTTTATTACTTATCCTGTTATTCCGCAAATATGTTGAAGCAAATTTAATAGATGAAAGCAGATGAACAGATAATGGCATTTTTCATAAAAGCTTTTAAAATAATTTGTTTAGTTTTCTTCAAATAGCTATAATTTTTTATTTTTATTTTTTATTTATTTAAGTATACATTTTTCCAAATAATGAAACCAAACATTTCGTGAATGAAGGCGTACTTACAGAAAACTTCAAGCACAGTACAGGGATGAGACTTTACGCCGCGGTAGAACAGTTGAACGTTGCAAACGTTCTAAAGAACGCTGTACGTTTGTGAATGACAATCCCGGCCAATGTTGTTTGGAGCAAACTGCAGTCGTTCCCACGAGCCTTCAGCGAGTAAAACGTCTGATCCCGTCCAACTTCACTTGCATGGTACAGTTGTTGCCACGCCCCCCGTACGGTCCTGACCTCACTCCAAGACAATTCCACATGTTTGGAACTTTAAAGGAGTTCCTGGGAGGCCAGAGTTTCAGACGTGAATCAGACAGGCAGTCCGATCATGGCTCCGGCGTACTGAGAAAACTTTTCACCTTGATGGTGTCCAAGCACTAGTGAAACACTGAGATTAAGTGAATTAGTATAGCAGGATATGATAAAGTTTTTCCCCCCTTAAACAGTTTAACAGAACTGTGTGCTGTTATTTTGCACAATTATAAAAAGTCCCGGTTTGACCTGAACACCCCATGTAGGTTAACAACGTGATGACAAGCACTTCATTGATAATTTTTTTGTTTATTCCAGGAATAAAAGGAGCTAATGGAAATTCTTAGGCTTTAAAGCCGAGGTATTTAGACGAGCGCTGACGACGTTAGAGAGAGAGATAACGGGCCGCTCGGACTCGGGGAAGCGTCAGCAGCTGCCGGAGAGCATTTACATTACAGCTAACTCTATTTCCCTAATGGACAATTCAATTAGGGAGCCTCCGCAGACGCCCTTATTTCCCAGGGGTCTCCGAGCTGCAGATTTATTTCCTTCTGGCTCGGGTTTATTCGACGTCCCCTGCGGCCCAAAACGTCTGTCATAGCGTTTTATGTTCTGACTAAATAATATTTGAAAAATCTAAAGAACTGGGTTGATTAATTTCCTATAAAAACAGCTGTGATGGTGTGTAATGCAGCTGCAAATCTGTGTGTGTGTTTTACGTTCTTGTATGTGATGGTTTCCATGGTAACAGCTCATTGGGCTCAACAGGGATTGTACGGCTGATTTAAGGAGACGTTTATTTAATATCGGTGTAAGGAGTCTCCAGTGTTGGGGCTTTGTATAATGTAAAAATGTTTTGCTGCTGTTTTATTTTATTTATTTATTTTTCATACTAGCTTGTTTCACAATGTTAAACATAGCCATAAATGGATACAAAGTGTCGAGAAATGAAACATTTCATGATTCCTAGTTTTTGAAAAACATATGATCAGTTGCCTTAAAAATGTATGAGAACAAGTGAGCTTCTGTTTCTTGCTAATATGAGAGCATATATAAATTTTGGATATTATAAATTTAGATTTTTCTTATTCTTATTTTTTTAAGTAATTAAAAAAATTTTATAAATTTTTTTACTTTTTTTTTTCATTACACCTGCGTGGAAAAATTTAAAGCAGATGATGAAACCAAGGGAATAAATAAAAAAAGTGTTCTGTATAGGAGCGTGAACGAAAATTCATAAAAAAAAAATTATCATATAAGACCCTTTGCTCTGAAGTTTGAGATTTTTTCCATGAAAGTTGCATTAAAACTGAATGAGCGATTCTGCAATAAATGAACATGGATTTAACTAGCTGCTCAATCCAAAATACAAAACTCTTAAAAAACTAATGGCACTCTTACTTTACTAAGTGTAAATCAAATTCAGTCTCAACACTTTGGTGTCGGTGTTTATCAACAAAAAAAAAAAAAAGTGAAGAGAAAAGGATAAAGAGAAGAAAAAGATAAATGTAAGTACAGCTGAGGAGGAAAGAAAGGAAGAGAGAGAGAGCGCCGAGGAAAAGAAGGACAGGAAGAAGAGGAGGGAAATGATTAAAATAGGAAAAAAACATTTGTGGAAAGAAGGTGAAAAAGAAGAAAGTAAAAATATGGGGCTAATGAGTTTCTCGGGGGGAGGAATGATCATAAAGAGTGGAATCAAAGGATAGGAAAAAAGTTGAGAAGGAAAAAGAAGACATTAAGAGGCAAAAGAAGAAAGAGAAAGAAAGAGAATGAGGAAAAAGAAGAAAAGTTAAGAAAAGGTGGAAGAGGCAGAAACAAAGGAGAGAAAGTAGTGGAAACAGATAAAAGTAGAGGAGGGATGAGGAAAAGAGAAAAGAGCAAAAAGGAAAGAGAAGACAAAGGAGGAGTAAGTGCAAAAGAAAAGCGAGAGGAGGAGGAGTGATGGAGGAATTAACGAACACTTGATATCACTTCATTAATGATCGTTAGTTGTTGTTACAGTGAGAGAGTGGGTGTGTCCCAAAAGAGAAGGTCATCAAATAAAGCTGTGTGTGTGTGTGTATGTGTATGTGTGTGACTTGACCTCTGTGTGACCTTCAGCAGGACGACAGACAGACGGGTTGGTCTCTGTGATGATACACCCCTCCCCCTCCCTCCTTCACCCGTATGGGTTTCTCCCTGCTGCATACCTGCGCTGTTGATTCTGGACGGAGCCGAAGCTGGAGCAGTAAATCAGCCGGTTCTGCATTCTGTGTTCTCCATCTCACACACACACACACACACACACACACACACACACAAACTTCTCCTTACTCTTTCTTTTTTCCTATCTTCAATCTTTTTCAATCTACTCTTTTCAATTTTTACTAATTTTTCTTTCTCTTATTCTTTTCCTTTCTTTTCTCAGTTTTGTCCTTTCATTCATTTGTTTTCTCTTAATCTTATTTCCCCCTTTTCTCATTTTTCCTTCCTTCCTTCCCTCCCTCCCCCACCACTTTCTTGACTACCTTCTTCCTCTTCCTTCCTACCTTTCATCTATCCACCTCTTCATATCATCACTTCTTCCTTACTTACTTTATTCTCTTCCTTTCTTTTCCTTGTTTTTTTGCTCATCTTTCTTTCAAGCTTTTGTTCATTATCACATCCTCTCTTTGTTTTTTTAAAAATCTTTTCCTTCTCTTTCTATTCTTTTTCTTCTTCCTTTACTCCTTCCCTCCTCTTCTACTCTTTCTCATATTGTAAATTTTTTTTTTCACTGTTTCACTGTTTTGTTTTCCTCCACTAAGTTCTCCTTCTTCATTCCTTCTCCTTTTCCGTCCTCCTCTTCCTCCTCTCTTTCAGCGGCAAACAATGTTCTGGCGCTCTTCTCTCTGATCGAGTGCCTGACCTCTCGCACCACTCGCTTATCCGCTAGAGAAACTGATAGAATGTTCTGTAGTGTTTAATATCATCCTCGTTATAGACACTTTACATACACACACACACACACACAAATGCTATCATCATCAGTGTGGCCAAGCATCACAGCACGGTGTGGATTGTCCAAACACAGCCGCGTCAGTGTGTGATGTATGAAAGAAAAGTGAAAGCGTGACCTCAGGAACGTGTCTAAACTCTAACAGCTCGTATTTCTGTCCTGATCCACGTGCTTAGTAACGTAGACAGCATGAGCGGACATGCTATTATAGGAAAATGATCAACAACAGAGTGCAGTAATGAGATTCACACTTGATTACATTTGTTTATTTAAAAAAAAAAACACACGTAAGGAATCATAAGGAAACATAAACTGATCTGTCCTGGAAGTTATAACTTTATCTCAGACACTCGAGACTCCTTCCACAGATGCCACGCATCCTCCAAAGGTACGTGTCGACGTGGTCTGTCTAACCTTGTACACCACGTATGCCGAATCGAAATAAAACATTGTGGTTTACGTAGGATTTCCTAATTGTGTCACCAGTTGTTTCTGCCCTTACCGTGATACCATGAAGTGTCGTTTCTGTTGCCTAGCAATACTTCAACGTGGTTTTTTAAAATATTTAATATATAATAGTATTGTTAACTACTCAATTGAATTGAAACCCAGTACTTACATTTGAAAGTGTACTGCTCGCGTCCTGCATCCTCCATCATCTCTTCCCTGGCTTGTATCTTGGGACAGGTTGGGCCATGATGGATCTACCCATGAAATCCCTCGTTGCCTGGGGAAAGAAGGCCGCATTTGAAGGAGCCTTCACAATGGGGCATCCTTAGTAAAGATGCTGTGATGTATGCGGTCTTCATGGTTCGTATCAGGAATCGGAACAGGGTTGCATCAGAACAAGCTAATGTAGTGTAAGTGCATACAGGAACTAGCTTGTTTTATACAAGCATTAATTATAGATATAATTAATAACTTAAAAAGGACGTGCTGTTATATGAACACATCTGTGACTTTTGGTCATCTAAAAATGTCCAAATGTAAATGGCTTGTTTTTTCAGTCTGAATGACCAATGCATATATTACCAGTAATTTTTTGTGTTTTTCTTTCATAAGTTTAATCCAACAGAAATTACATCACAGCTAGCTGCCTGTTTTTTGGCGTTTTGTGATTCGCTGTTTCATTGTACTGGAGACATGTTTTCAACCAATCATAGCACACGCAAGTGGGCGAAAACCATCGCTTATTGGAAATATCTTGGAATTTTTTGCCTGTTTAACACATACTTGAATTTAAGTTACTTGCACAGAGGAAGAAGGGCTAACAATTTTGACCTTATTTAGTGCCTCTTTCCTGAGTAATGATTTGATAAAAATAAAAAATAAGAATAAATGTTTGATATTAAATCGAATTTCAATGAAAAAAGTTTTTTAACAGACAAAAAATTTCAGAGGTGTTTAAAATGTCAGAAATTTCACGTTTTCTTAAAAATGTATTTCTGTTTTACAAATAATTTTCATAAAAGCTATAGCAATCATGTAAAAACTTTAAAATAATTGGTTTGGATTGGTGATTGGTGTAGCTAGCCTGCAAGTTCACAAAAACGTGCTAAAATAAACTGAAAGGCAATTTGTTTTAATAAACGTAAATATTGCAACTTAAATTCTTGAAATAACCAAAAGTTTATTTAGATAACTTAACTTTAATCAATAGGATGTTAAGTTGTTAAGGAAGACTAAGAAAGTAGACCACACATCACACTTAAACACACAGTAAACACACTTCCTGGGGTAAGGGAAAAGTTTAGACTTTTTAAATTAACGAATATGAATGTATTTATCTATCAATCATTTACCCCAGGATTGATCCCTTTTTGGTTCTGAGGGACGACGGTTGCTAAAAAATTAGTAAGTGAAATTCCTGAGGCGTCTCTTCTCCTTGTCTTCTCCTTCATGTCGCTCAACCACCGCGTTATCGTGACTAATGTTGGAAATTCCACTTTGAGATAAGTGAAGGAGCTTAGCATAATCTTGAGCAGTTCAAGTTAAAGAAGTGATGCACTCACTCTCTCTCTCTCTCTCTCACTTTTTTTGATTTGTGTGTATTATTTTTTTATCGTCTGGTTACCTTGCCATTAGCGTCAGCCGTTGTAATTTCCCAGCCAGGGTCTTCAGATTGATGAGGAATCTTTATGATCTCGGCCAAAAATAATGAGCCGCTTAACCAGACGCTTCTGTCATATTACAGCTCGCTTGTTTGTTTATCCAGGGCGGGATCTATATTTCAGTTTTTTTGAAAGAAATATAATTCAATTACCCTAAAAGCCCCATGCCAATTACAACAAAGGCTCGCTTGGAATAAATATGGATATAACACAGTAATTTATTGCCTTAAACACAGGGACGAACCTGCTCCCCTTGACACCATTGATTATTAATTGGTGCTTTGGCCTTGAGGGCCAATTAAAGAAGGCCATTTAGGACTGTCCTGTACGAGTTAATGTGCATTCGTCAAAGGTCTTACCTCCACCAGGGCAGTGTGGGGAGAGGGAACTCGAATAAATATCCCCTGACATAATGTATGCCACACATTTAAGCATTGGCATGCGGGTATTGAAAACAGTTTATGATTTCTAAATGGATAGGTCACTCGGCCGGTGCGGAGCATAGCAACGACGCGGGTCAATTTCTTTAAGTAAAGCCAAACACATCTGTGTTACTTCATCATTTGCATGACGTCCATGCCGTAATGAATCTGTACTTTTTTTCAATTTATTAATGGACAAAAGAAATCCATCCCCCTACTGTGCTAGCACAGCGCTCACTAAATATGCATTGATTTATTTCAGCCTCTCATAATGTAGCCTGAAGACAAAAACAAAACATCGCTCTCAGAAGTAATTAATTACAAACCGATATTTAGCTATAAGTCACAAAACATCAGGTGAGGCTTATCGTAAAGTACTTCTCGGTAACCTTAACTGTAAATTTGCTGACGAGATTGTTACAAAAATGACATTTCAACTTCAATAAAAAAGCAAGCAAATCTAATTGCAAATGTTTCATGTAAATATGACAGAATTTAGGGTAAATAGTGACATGTAGAAATTTCAAAGGGAATAAAGTAAATTCAGTAACAGTTTCAGTCTCCCGGATCACTTTCTCATACAGTTTCTATTTTACATAAAAAAACATTAGTTACTGTTACAACAACAAAAAACATCACTAATCATTGAAATTACAATGAATAATAAATAAATAAATTTAAAAAGTACAAATTATAAATAAGTATTTTTTAAATTTTTTAACTTAAATGTTAAAATTGAGTTTAAAAAGTTATACTAATATGATTTTAATTGTATATTCTATTTTTTATTTAATCCTAAATTTTGTCAGGTAAACTGGATTGAAAAATGTTTGTCAAGTTGTATAAGGTTTTATTAACAGTGCCAGGTGATTTTAAAATATATAGGCTTAATTTTTTTTTTAGATCATAAACTTAATTTGTCATGGGTTTACTTACAAAAAGTATAATAGACAAGTAAAATCCAATTGTATATAACAATTATAATACATTTGCTAAGTTAATCTTTTTCAACTAATCCAACTTTTCAAAAAAAAAAAAAATCAAGTAAAATGTAAAGTTAAAAAGTGCAGCTTTTGATTAATATTTTACCAGAAGTGTAAATGTTTCAACAAAAACATCAAGGAAATGTTTATAATTGATATAAATTTGTCAAATTTTAGTTTAAATGTACAAATTAAGTAAACATTAGCAAACAAAGTTTATAATAAAATTTTAAATGCAAATCATATTAAGTTAAGTTAAGTTTGTTGTACATAAACAATGAAGGGTTTTTAGTAAAGATTTTTTTTACTAGAAGTTTACTGTAAAATATATCCAGTATTTTTCTTATCTTTTATATTTTATAAAATATTCAGTCAAATAAACTTGAAAACTTTTAAATTATACAGTATACTGTGTATAAGTTATTGCAAAGACCTGAGCTAGGCCAGAGCATCTACCAAAAACATTTGGTAAATATACATTAGAAATATTTACTTTAAATTTATATAATTGCAGCACTGAGTTTGAGAACAATATATTATATAGAACGTGTTATAATTAATCGTAAAATTTTGGTGTGCAGTGCATTAGCGTGTGTACGTGAGAGAGACAGGAAATGAACGTTTCCCCCTGAGTCCCACTGACACACTCCCCACCCCCGTTAATCATTCCTGTTGCGGTTAGCATAGCTCATTCACGGCATATTAAAGAAAGCAGCACGTGGCGTTTTATTAGCGTGCTAACGGCTAACAGCTTCCTGCACAGCAGCGTAAAGAGGCTCCAGGACACAAAACTAATCTCTCCACTTAACTCCTATAAACAGGCCACTTTCCCTCACTTCCTCCCTCAGAGAGTCGGCTCTAAAACGGCTGATTTATTCTTTACGAGGCAAGGCTAACAGAAACAACGGCTGCTTGTATGCTCCATGGCTGTGTGTGAGTGTGTGTGTTAGCGGTCATGGGCAGGCAAAAGAAAAATCACGGTGAGAGAGAAAGCAGACGGATACGTGAAGTTCTCTCGAGTGTCCCTGCGGTCAGAAGAACGTTTTTTATTTCTGCGTTGCCCGCATTATACTGTACAGTACATCTGACCCTATTAATATTTATGTAGGGTATAAAACAATGACCCCTACACCTACAGTACTGTGCAAGTGCTGCACCATATTGCACCATATTATATGCTGTACCAATTTTGTTATATATGTTTGATTGTTATCATGTCTGCATAAGTATGTACAAAATCATTCAGTATTTCCATATATAACTTAAAAATTAATAAATAAATAACATTACAGAAGAATATATGCATAGAAAAAATATATATACTACAAGACAAACCAGTTTTCAGATGGAAACAAAAAAACCTAATGTATGCTCCTTAGGGAACACTACTTAGGGTAGGAAATTGAACCTATGATACCTTATATACCATTTAAAGAGGTTTTAGGATTCCTGTTTAGTACACTGTATAGGGTACAAAATAATGGCTCATCCATGCTTTATAGTGCACTACTGTATATACCTGCCAAGGAACCTTTTCCAACTTAGGCCTTATGTATAAGTGCCCTACATAGGGTGTATCAAGCAGATGCCTAAATCATAAATGCGCCTTTGACAGATACATAGGGCTTTATGTAAGGTACAGTATGGCTTCTGCACCCTACTTTCCTTCTGGAGTATAAAATAAAGACACTTCCACCATAACTCAGCCAAGAGACCAATAAGGAGTCCCACACAAGTGGACTTACTGTACACTATATTAAGAATGTTAACCTAATTCTAAATTGACCCTTGAGACATGTACAGTATAGTGCACTACACACAATATAAAACACTCTACAGTAAGTATAAACAAGTCTTCAGGTCCCCGTTCTTCCTATAAGTGCACTACACAGGGGAGAAATAATGGCTAAACTGTATTTAGTGCACTATATATGCAAGTATAGGTATCCATGTCATATTCAGACTCCCAAGCCCTACATATATGCACTAAATAGGGCATTTAGGAACAATTATAAAGCAAATAGGGGAATATACAGTTATATACTGTAGTGCACTATGTAGGGTATCACAGGTACCGTATGTCAAGTGGACTTATAAGATTTATTTCCCTGTTTATTATATACATCGACTAGGTAGGCTATAAAAATAATATTTCATGTATCTTATGTAGTACACAAGATATTTGGGATCCAGCTCCATGCAGGCTCTCTCAGTCTTTCTCTCTCTATATATAAAATTTAGATATTTATAAAAATTATATAATGGCATTATAAAAATAATTATAATATTTAAGTAATAATATCAAATGTATAATATAATAATTTAAAAATTATAATATAAAAATAATTGGTAAGTAAAGTGCAGATAAAATTGAAAACATTTCCATGTTAATCTACAAACCAGTGGAGAAAAGTCAGGTCAGCGTTCTTGCTCTTGCATAAATTTGCATCGTGATGCTAATCAGCCTTAACCACATGACCAAAGGCTCAAAGTCAATTAAATAAAAAATATGAAATGCAGTGTGATCAATAACAGGACTAAACAGGAAGCAGAGCACTGATCAATGTGAAACAATTAGAAATGATTTTTATTGAGTACACATTTCCATCTCATTAGAGCTGCATGCGTTTAACAAACCTCACTTCAGAGCTCAAGCATTTTTACAATAAGTTTTTCATTTGGTATAATCTCCATTTATTCATCTTTAATTCATCGCTGTGTAATATAATAATTTACACCTGCTCTGACCAAGAGTGCAATGTACCCTTAACGTGAAATCAAATTCATCATTTTAATGACAGAATTTTTTTTTTACCTGTTCCAATGTATTACTTATTTTCAACTTTGAAAAAAAACAAAACAAACAAAAACATTTTATTTATGTTTAGTGTGATTGTTTACAGTCCAGTTACTGGTTTACTTTCTTTTTCTTTTTTTATGGGTCAAGTTTTGGTTATTTGTTGTTTTTTAAGATTTTTTTTTTTTTTGCTTTATTTATTTGTTTTTGAGTTTAGTTTTTTACTTGCATTTGTAGCTTGGTGCTTATAACTTCTTGTTTATGTGTTTTTTGTTTGTTTTCTGTCACATTTTTTAAAAATAGTTTTTGGTTTATGATTTTTTAAAATAATTTTTCATTAGAGTTTTGTTTCACTTTTTTTTTTACTAAGTACAATTAAAAAACATTTTTTTACTCAATTTGTTTTGCTCACTTAAACAATACGTTTTTTTCTACCTTTTTGTGTTTTTTCACTTTTTGTTTACCGTTTATAATGTATAGATTTATTTTGTTCAGAGATATCTTTTGCGTACAGTTCTTTTTTCCTTTTTCGTTTACAGTTCTTCTTTTTTAGTTACAGGTATTTGTGATTCTTTTTTCCTGGCTTTGAAGTTCCACTTTTATTTTTTGTGCTTTTCGATTTTTTGGGATTTTGTGATGAAGTTGAGTTAAAGTTTCTTTTTTTTCTTTTTTTTTCATTCAATTTTTTAGGTTTACAGTTTTGTTTGGTTGTAGTTTTTTGTTACAGTTTTTGTTTTTTTCTTTTTTATTTTCAGGTTTTTCTTTACAGTTATTGTTTACACACTATTTGTGTATACTTAAACAATACTTTTTGTTGTTGTTTAACCTTTAGCTTACAGTTCTACGTTGTTTTTTCCCCCAGAGAATTCCTATTTTTTTCCCCCAAATATTTTAAAGAAGAGCAGTATTTCTGGTTACTGACTTTGACTTTGAGAACAAACCCCGAACTGTAAGTTTATTTCTTTTGCGCGCGCACACACACACACACACACACACACACACACACACACACATTATTACAGAAAGACGTGTGATAAATATGTGATAAATATGTTCAGCTTGAACAATAAAATGACACAAACAAAACATGAAGATGAAAATGTGTATGAAGTGCATATGTAGTGTTGACACACTCACACACACACACACACGGACCTTCTCCCTTGTATCATTAGCTATGTGTCCTTATTAATTACATTTTCATTTCAGTCCACAAATCAACATTTTCTTTTTATAATTTTTTTTTTATCTTGTCCACCAGGGTATTTCTTCAAGAGTACTCATATTTTCTTCTGTACACTCTTTTAAAAAACCCGTCTGTTAATCAGTTGTCTGTAATTACTATCTTCCTTTCATGTGCATCTGTCTGATGTGTCAAATGAAGTCCCGAGTCATTTACCAGATTATTTTTTTTTTAAAGAGAAGGGACAAACATGTGCTAATAAGGCGTAAGGTTTTCACTGAGTAAACACACACGCGCCTGTCGTTTCACGCCACTGGGACGTTCAGCTGTCGTGTTGCTACACACCGATGTTTCATTTGCAGCTCATTTCCTTCCTGTATTTGACTGTTTAAACTGATTTACATCTCATGCTTTTTTTTAAGTCATAACATCATAAAGCTCGGTGCGGGTTTACCGTTCTGTTCTGTTCTGTACTACCAAGCTCTCATGACTGCAGATTTGTTCTGGTGAAGGACAGGACTAGGGTTTTCTTATCTCTCTGTGTCTATTTAACGATAAGCACTTCAACTCTAACATCAACCTTACAGACTTTTCAATCTGGCAACCCTGGCAATATGCCATGCACAATAAACAACACCATTATTGCAATGCATTTATCTATACCCTATTTATATATTATGGAAAATGCTCAAGTCTTCAGATTTTTAAAAAAATATTTATATACTGTATATGAAGGGAAAACATACAATCTGGCAACCATATTAATATCCAAACCCATACTAACACCTCCTGAACAATCAATACCCAGAAATACCAAGTAATAACCTTCTACAAACAAAAAAAAAGGGAATTGATATGTTCAACCTGGCAATCCGGTTTTAGTACTATTACTACTAATAATCTAATTAATAAGAAGAAGAACAGTACAGTGTCAGGAACGAATACAGAAATGTGTTGATGTAACTACGGACTGTTCGGAAGAAACGCTAGTGTTACGCATGTGAGGGTGGAGTTGTTAACTCAATTACGCTTAATTCTTAATGTCAAATTGATCAAAACTGATGTTGGCATGAGCAACAGTCACAAATAACATAGTTTAATAATAATCTCTACAACTTGATGCTAACTAACAGGTTTGAACGTTTAGAATGCTCATCGAAAGGAGAGCTTGGATATTTCAGCGCAGATTTTCCTTTTTTTTTTGACATGCTGCTGTTTTCTTTTCTGCTCTAAAGAGCTGCTAAAATGTTGGCTGTTGAAAGCCTGAGCACTTCATCCGCAGGCCAGATGGAGTGGAACGTTCCTCCTGTTAGCGTTCCAACCATAACATCTTTGTGTCTGAGGAGTCGTCTGGCAGCCAGTCAATGAGTGCGTTGGGGCAAACGGTCATTAATAACGGTGCTAATGTTGTTATTTAGCTGCAAGGAAGATGTAATCAGTATAATAATGAGTCTCCGGTCTACAAACCGTCTGCTTAGCCAAACGCTAACAAATCGCAAGTGCCGTTTTTCTTCTTTTTTAACTCGAATATCTTCAGGCTGGATTCCCAGTGTCTAGGGGGAAAAAAGGTTCACGGTGTTGTATATTTTAGGCGAGTAATGAGGGAGTAATGTTAATGCTAGAAAATTTGATGAAAGAATGCAGGTTAAATATGTCTCTGTTTCAGCTCAAATTTCTACAGACCAATAAATGTCAGCATGTCGCAGATTTACCATCCAACCAGTAACTGTGGGAGCAAACACAATGCAACACAACATAAAGGAAGCTACAGTAACTCTAAAGCTAACAATGAATAAAAGCAATTAATGAATTTGTAGCAAGAAACACAAAAAAATTGCAAGAATCACAAACAATGAAACAATGATTAGATTTTGAGTTGATTAAAGGGATTTAAGAATTTTTTTTAAAGAAACTTTGTTTCTGCTAACAGCTGTTTGTGTATATTTTGAGTGTATACAAAATATACTGTACACTATTGCTATACTATATATATTGCGTTACTATATACTATACAGCTATTGCGTGCTAAATAAATGACAAACGTAGTAATTTGTCTCCAAATGAAAAGAAATTATTTCTCTGATAGTCCAGTTAATTAGCTAACTGGCTTTGACTAGGCAGATTAGCAAACAATGGAAACATTAACAAATTACTTAAGCTAAACAAGATGGATCTATGAATCATATATATTTTCATTAAATTAGTTTGCTAAATGCTAGCAGATGTCTTTGCAAAGAAATGATTTCTCGCATCCTTCAGTGAAAAAGCTAATGGGAAGCATATGCAGATTAGCAAACGCTAACAAGTTTTTCACAGAGATATTTTTGCTAAGGAAAACAGCAGCATGTAGCCTACATGAGTTTGCTAATCGCTAATTAATTAGAAATGTAGCATTTTTCTTTAAATACTTGGCTTAAAATCTCTACAGAAACGATGGCAGGAGATTAGCAAATTAGCCAATACTAGACACAGACATTAGGAAATAAGAGCAGCTTTTTGGCTTGTAATATCATCAAATGCTGTTAACTTAGTTTGCTAACATATGAGGCTAATTTCAGACTAAAACACAGTTCATCTAAAAATTGAGAGTTGTCTGTTAAATTGAGATTAGCAGATTAGCCAATGCTGCTGTCATTTTTCTTCATTTTCTGCCCTCATCTAAGGGATTGGAGACTTTTTTTGTTCCTGTTAGCGGGATTTCTCATCGTGTTGGTTATTGTCAGAGTAAAAAGATAATTTTGGAGTGGCGGCGTGTTTGCAATGCTCGCAGCAATGCGTTTACGGCGTTAGCTCTCAGAGTGTAATGGAGTTCCACCACACAAACCTGATAAACGGTTTATAAAGCTTCGACAGAGCCTGTGTGTGTGTGTATGTATGTGTGTGTGAGTGTGAGGACCAGACTTCCTCACAGGCTCAATGCTGCACAAACATCATTACTTTTATGGCCACCGGTTTTGTTGTGCCGTGATGGATCACAAATTTTTTTTTTTTACCGTTAAAAACTGATGTTTACTCACTTCCCCTGTCTGAGGTGACACACTAATCACAAAACTCTCTCTCTCTCTCTCTCTCTCTCTCTCTCTCACACGCACACACACACACACACAACCTTAGGATTTATCCTTTACTGGCCTTAGATCACTTAACAGTGTCGAGGAGGAGAAGAAAGGAGAGTAAAAGAAAAAAATAGAGATTTAATGAAAGGAGAGACGATAAACTGGGAGAAAGGGAGAAGAAAGAACTGAGAATAAAAGAGAGAATAGGAAAGTGACCAGGAAAGAAAGAAAGAGAGAGAGAGAGAGAAAGTGGGGAAAGCTGGACAGAAGGAATCAGTGAGGGAAAGAAAGACAGACAGAAGGAAAATAAATGAAGGGAAAAAAGAAAGGAAAGAAAAAGCAAAAAATAAAAGTAGAATAAAATGCAGAAATAGAAAAACAATAATGAATGAAACAAAAAGCCGGACAGAAGAGAGAGAGAATGAAATAAATAAAGATTTAAGACAAAAGAAAGATAAAGAGCACAAATGAAAGGTGGACAAAGGGCAATTCAATGCAGCGTGAAACAGAAATAAAGAAAGAAGGAAAAGGAAAAAATGAAAAGAACGGTAGACACAACATAATAAAATGCAGAGAAAGAAAAAAATTATGAATAGAACTAAGAAAGCCAGACAGAAGAGAAAGAAAGAAAAAAAAGGGGGAAATAAGCATGAATAAAAAAGAAAATTACAAGGAATTAGGAAGCAAATGAAAGAATAAATGAAAAAATAAATGAAATAGAAAGGAAAGAGTTAAAAAAAGGACCATTCAATTTGTATAAACAGTACGGATCAGGGGTTTATATGGAAGGAGAAAGAAAATGCAGATTAAAAAAGAAGAAGAAAGGAGAGATTACAGGAACAGATAATACAAGTCCAAAAGAAGGAGAAGATAAAAGTGAAGTTGCTCAAAAAACGAGAAGAGCAAAGAACAAAGCAGAAAACATATGAACTCATGAGAAAAAATTAAAGCAGGAAAGACAAAAACAAGAGAAATAAGTATTTTTTTTTATAAGTTTCTTTAAATGACTTCTGTTCTTCTGTTCTTTTTCAGTAGTAGAGGAAACGTGAACAAATTGTTTGATGTTGAAGGAGCCAGAGCTCAGGTTTGAGTGCATCAGGTCTGTAGAGGCGAAGTGGGCGGAGCTGAGTGAGATTTAATTAATAAACCCCTTACCACGCCCACAATCTTAAAGCTCTGCCCCAGAACAGTTAGCATTAGCACAGACTATGGAGCGACTGTTACACACAGTTTGTGTGAAGAAAAAAAAAATAACTACTGCACCTTTAAAGTATATTTATTTATTGAATTTTTTTTGGTAGTTAAAATAATTATTACTTATTTATTACTTACAAATATATTTATTACTTAAAGTTATGTAAAAATTTTTTATAATTTAATAATTATTTCATAATAAAATATAATTATTTTCTTAAATAGATTTATTTCTAATATTTTTTTTTTCAAATAAATCATGTTTAATAGTTATGGTACAGTTTCCCTAATTATCTGAAGAAAAATAAGCATAGAATGAGTAGAAAAGCAAAAGAGAAAATGATAATAATAATAATAATAATAATAATAATAATAATAATAATAAAAAGAAGAAGTAGAAGAAGAAATGCAAACAAAATACAATGAAAACAAATGGAAGAGAAGAGAAATTTTAATCAGAAAAAGGAGAAGTGGTAAGGAGAAAGGAGTAAAGAGAGAAGAAGGGAAGAACACCAGAGAAAAAAGGAGTGGAGGAGAGCAGAGGTAAAGAGCTACAAGAAAGAAGAAGAGAGAATGAGATAAAATAACAAAGGAAGTAAAGAAGAAACAGGGAAAAAAAAGAAATAAAATAAAGATATAAGATGATAGAGAAGAACATGAAAGTGATAAAAGGCAGAACAGAAGAGAAGAATGCAGGAAAGGAAGAAAATGAAGGAAAATAAAGGAAAAAAAAGAAAAGAACAAATGAGATGAACATGGAATTCAGGAAAAAAGAGAAAAGGATAAAGTGATATGATAAAAGAAAATAAATGGAAATACAAAGGGTAGAAAAGGGGGGACAAAATGAGGAAGGGGGAATAAAGAAGTAAATTAAAGAAAGAAGAGAAAAAATAAAATATGAGGAGACAGAAGAAAGGAGAGTAAAACAAAAACAGAAGCATATGAGAGGACAAGAGGAGAGGTGAGTGAACATGAAAGGAAAAAGAAAAGAACAAAATAACTTAAGGGAGGTGAAGAGAAGCAGTTAAAAAGGAAAAAGGAAATGAGTGAGGAAGGAGTTTCAGGAGATAGAGAATGAAATGTAAGAAGAGTGAGGAAAAAAAGCAGAAAAACAGGAGAGAGGAGAGTTTTGGAGGAGGAGAGGAGGAAAGACAAAACAAGAAAAAATGTAAAAGGAGAGGTATAAAGGAAGGAGAAGAAAGATAAGAAAGAGATGAAAATAGAAATGAAGAAAAGAAGAAATGAAAACATGACCGATGGAGAACCCGCACAATGAGGTAAAGGTTAAAGAGAGAAAGAAATGATGGGAGAAGTGAAGAGAGAGAGAGAGAAAAAGAGAGAGAGAGCTGCAGTTCTCCTCTGGTCCTCTAGAAGGTGCAGTCTTTCCATTGTACGTGTGTGTGTATGTGTGTGTGTGTGTGTGCTTTAAAAATAGTGCAGGTACAAATAAAAATATTACCATTTGTAGATCTCAAACACACACACACACACACACACACACACACACACACAGTTGTGTTTGTGAGGAATTTCGATAGACATCTTCAGAGTGGCTGATCACAGCACAGGCTCCTCCCCTGAGTCACATGACCAGACAGCCTCCACCCAGAGTCACATGTAAATATTCTGCCTGTATTTATTCTTGCAAACACACTTACAAACAAAAGCTAACATGCTAAGCGTGCTCTCTTGCAGTCGGGCATTTTGTAAAACAAACACGAACTTTTTTCATGTGTTTATTGAGCAGCAGGGAATTCTGGGATACGCTGCTCACATCCTCCATATGTTGCTACTAATGGAGTGATCCATTCTGTTTACTTTTTATACTTTTTTATTCCTCCTGCTTTTGTTTGTTTATTGTTTCTTTCTTTGTCTCTTATTTTCTGCTTTTCACTTTTCTTTCTTTCATTCTTTCTTTCCTTTTCATTCTTTCTTCTGTTAAATAGCATTGAGAATTTTTTTTATTCTTCTTTCTTTCTTTCTTTCACAACTTTCACTGCTGCTAGAGCGAGACCTTTGCATCTCTAACACACACACACAAACACACACATACACATACACACATACACACACACACACACACACACACGCACACAGCTAGAAATAGCTAACCAAGGTGACTCTATCGATCAGGAGGACAACAAGAAGAGAGGATGAGTAGACAAGTGGAATAGAGTGTATGAGTGTGTGTGTGTGTGTGTGTGTGTGAGAGAGAGAGACTCAACACTCATTTCATTTATGAACAGATTTACAATCTCGTCTCGCTATAATCTTTCTTTCAAATATTTTTATAACCTATTGTTGTTTTTTTTTTGCCTTTTTTTTTCTTTGTCACAGATTTTTCAAAAAGTCTTACACTGGTTTTCCCCCTTACCTACTTTCTGACAATTTTGTCCTGCCTTAACATTTTGTTAAAACTCCATTCCACTTTCTCTTTTTTCTTTTTTTTCTTTCTGTCAAATAGAATTAGGAAAGTCTTTCTTTTTGTCTCAGATATTATGTTAAGTTTTATATTCTTCTTAATTTGTCTTTCTTTCTTTCTTTCACATATTTTGGGGTCTCGCATTGTTTTTCAAACCTCTTATTCATTTTTTTCCCATTCTGGTAGCTATTATTGAGTCTTGGGTTATATTAAAAATGTTTTCCTTCCATCTTTTTTACTTTCTTTTTTCATCTCACATACTGTACACTGCCTGGCCCTTCTTT
>JAOVVA010000048.1:224996-238178 GCA_028565275.1 Leiocassis micropogon | reverse complement strand
TTCCATGGGGAGGCAGTTTTATTTAAACAGAGTAAAATGAGCAAGATTATTGCTTGTTGTGTGTGTGCACTTAAAAAGATTGTCAGGGATTACGTAAAAAAAATTTGTTAAGGAAAAAATTCACAATGTCTTGTGTTCTGAACAAATGCCGATTAATTTCTAACTTAGATATATTTATGTAAACGTACAAACTTTATTATTTATTGTTAATTAAACAGATTTAATAATGCTATATTTACAACATCACAGATTTATTTTTTTCAGTGCGTGTGAAAATGATTCCTCATGCTTATGGACACACAATCCTGCGAGTTCTCATCACATTGTGTGGGTATGGAAATAGTCTTACATTCACTATTAAAAATAGCTATAGTTTTTACTGTTGATTTTTTTTTTTACCATGTAACTTCAACAAGCGTTAAGTGATCTCTATTCATGATTTTTTTTTTCTGAACACATTTCTCCCACAGTTGACGGTTCAGCACTATCCTTCCAGGTTTTTATAATGTGTTAAAGAGTTTTTAACCCAGTTCAACCTTCAAATCTCCTTTTGCTTGAAGCAGCCCAATAATTTGACCATACAGAAATGGTGATTACAATATTTTTTTTTTTGGCCAGACAGTGTATGACTTCCATGAAATCAATTCCATTTTCATTCTTTCTTTCTGTTAAATATCATTAGGAAAGTCTTAAACAGCTGTAAAATTAATAAATGCATTTTTTTAAAATGAATAACTTTTTTTCATCCTTTCTTCCACGTGTGTGAGAGTAAGAGGTGTGATTGAGGCAGAGTGACTTAAGTGTGTATCGATCAGAGCTGATGCTGCTTCTCTCCGTCCAGCTCCATCTGTTGCTTTTGATTTCCCCTTAAAGCTCATTTTGATCCATTAAACTCTCTAAGTGTCAGACGTGATAGACGACGAGTGCTAATAAACCCTGACACATGTGCGCATAATCCAACATCGTGTCTATGACGACTCACCTTAATTACCTTAACTTACTGCACCGGGGGAATCAAAGTGAAAAATGTCAGGTTTCATGGAGATAGGAGCTTTTTAAGTGGGGGCTTTCTGAAACACAGGAGGAGAAGAACAAGAAGAGGAGGAGAAAGGCGTTTACATTTCAAAGGGTAATTTATCCACATTCCTGCTCCATTGTGTCTGAGCAGTTTGGGATTTGAGTTAAATGGGTTAATATTATTTCCGCTGGTCTCTCATTTCACTCATGGGCTTTGGAAAGAGACACAGAGACATACACACACACACACACACACACACACACACGCGGTTCTCTAACAACATAATCGCCTCATTAGACCAATTTCAAATGCAATCAGTGCGTAAGTAGGGGGTTAATTTCACTTTCTCATCCCTCTGTCCCTCAACAATGGTCCTCTCTCAAGCCTCAACAAGTGTATGTGTGTGTGTGTGTGTGTTTGTTTCACTGCAAACTACTTAGTAATATATATGTCCCACTGAACTTTTTCCAGCCATGCAGCTGTCTCATTAGTTTACTGTAGCTTTTAACAGACATTCTTTGTTTTTTTATCAGAGTTCTCTCTTTGCTTTAGGGTTTAGAAGATGAAAAGATGTTTCTTGAGAAGATGTATCTCTGAACATCAGCTGTGCTTAATTCACACTTTTATTTTTCAGGTTCATCTTGGGCTCTGAATGAGCAGTGGTAAGTCACATCAGATAAACTTTACAGTGGAAAGTCGACAGAACCGATGTTCCCGAGACCCCATTAAAAAAAATTTGCTTGAAATCCAGGGCATCCCTTTTTATAAACTATTCCACCTAAAACCCCTTGAAAAAAAAGAAAGAAAAAAAAAAACTAGGCGCAATAGGAATGGTCCTAACCCTAGGACAATTCAGTCTTCCATTTTAGACAGTGGATTTGTTAGAGTGTACTCGTGATATTCTAAACATTTTTTACAAACAGCACCTGTGGGAGTACACTCATAGATTCTTTGGTTGGTACTTCTTTGAAGAACCCTGAGACTTTTCGAAATAAGCTTCCAAGTAAAAAGTCATCCAAAGAACCTTTAAGAAACTTGATGTGCTGGGAAAATGTTCTATGAAGAACCCTGAAGCTTGGAAAGAGTCCAAGCCATTAAAGGATCTATAAGGAAACTGTTCTACTGAGGGATCTGAAAATGTTCTTTTCAGAACATTAGAACCATAAAACAGGGAGGGGGTGCAAATAGAAAGTCATCAAAAGCACCTTTGAGGAAATCTAAAAATGTTCTTCATTGAACCCGGAAACAGGAAAAGGTTTAAAGTAGAAAAAAAAAAAACTGACCAAGGAACATTTGAGGAACCTATTCTGCTGGGGAATCTGAAGATGTTCTTTGCAGACCCATGAACCTGGGAGGTTAATTATATTAAAATATGTTTTTTTTTCTTAAAAAAAAAAAAAAAAAGTAGAACAGTTAGCTTCAAAGAACCCACAAGGGACATTTTTGCACCATTGAAGGCATTGATTTTTCAGTTTGTCTGTAAAGGTTCCATGTAGAACCATAAAACTGAATTTTTCACTTTCATTCACGAAAAGGTTTCAAACCGGTTCTGTGTAGGACCCTGACACAAAGCGTTTTAATCAGAAAATGTTGTTAGTAGAATTGCTTTTTTCATCATCTTTGTGAAGATACTAACGTAACATTAACTATCTGCTTGTTGTTGCGCTTTAACAGAATAAATATTAATATTTCTCCTCAGAATCTCTTTAATTTCTTGTAACTGGTTAACAAACTTGTTAGGCTAGTTTTACAATTGCTTTGTTTACAAAGTAGCCAGAATATTAAAACAGGTTCTCTGCTTTGTGTGGCTTTTGGTTTTAACCAATAAAAGTGAACACATTTTACCTCAGGATATTTGTGAAAAATCCTCGACTAATGAAGCAATTGAATAATGAAGTAATTCTGAGGAAACAAACAAATATAATGGTGATATTTAGTGGCTAAATGCTAATTAACACATCATGCCCTGTAAGGTAGTATGCAGAATATATTGTATATCTATGACTAGTACTGATCACTTATTTTTCTCCTCACAAGGTCACACAATGGTGTGTAAAGCAATCGCATTAACTAGCCTGAGTTATGGGGGCGAAAACATAGTACAGGTATTGTAGATTCGTATTTCTTGTGGTAAGCATGCGTTTTTTTCTTTGAGCAGAATTAGCGGACTTATATTGCTCTTGCTTTTACTAGCTGGCATATGTGTAGGTTTTAAGGTTTTTTTAAAAAGTTTTTACAATAAAGCTAAAACTAGCGCAAACTAGCTATGATACCTAGGCTAAATCACAAATAACGTAGATCTTCACACAACCTTTCAAAAAGTAAGCCATACTTCGATCTAGATAAAGATCCCTGAATGTTACATGACATAGCCTCATTGACTCCAGACATACATACACACACACTTTCACATCTCTCTCTCTCTCTCTCTCTCTCTCTCTCTCTTTAAAAAAAACCCTTTAAATAAAATTTGACACGCAGCAGCCTTTTCTTTGGAAAAAAAAACTCCACAACAATCGACCCTTGAAAACTGTCAAGAGGTCCTCCTTTCTTCCTGAACCATGGGAGATGGAGATAATCAAATGTGAGAAAGTGCAAGGAGACAGAAAGAGGATGTGTTTTTCCGCACTGACGATCCACTCAGGGCGGCCGCTCGGCCGAAGCGGGAACTGAACGCTCGGGCTGGCAAACACAGGCAGCCGGCAGGGCGAGACGAGACGAGGGAGGGACGCTCATCCGTCTCGCCGTTTTTCACCCTGGATGACACGGTTTTGTTAACGAGACGCTTTTGTGCTTGGTTTAAGAGGAAAAAGGTTGTGGCTACTCATGAGACAGGCAATAAATTGAGCGGATTTGTAACATGAAGTTGATCTTTTCCATAGTTGTTTCTTGCAGGACACAAAAGTGTTGCTGATAAGAGACACGTCTAAGGCTTCCTCTTTGGCAGAAAACAACAGAATGAGTGTGCAAGATAAGGAAATAATCCCATAATATGGCATAATTCTTTTCACTGAAGCCACATGTTCAAAATTATGTCATTTAAAGAAGCTGGTCACCTGGCAAAGTTCTTGTATTTTTGAATCTGCTCATGTCTAGAGAATGCTTAACTGGTTACATTCATACCATGATATTTTTACAAGGGGCGTTCAAGTCACACACAATTGAAATTTCTTGTGAATGAAGGTGTAAAAGTGATCAACATTTACAGAAGACACACAAGCACAGTATGGTGATGAAACTCGTAGCCGCAGCAAAACATTTGAATGGTGCAAAACTTCTAAAGAAGCCTGTATGTCTGTGAACATTCAGCGAGTGGAATGCCAGATCCTTGAAAATCGATGTTGTTGACTTGCGGAGAAAAGAGATGCATCTGTCTGTGGGAACTGTGCACACAATCATTCACCAACACCACTTGCACATTACAGGAACTCGCCTGGGAGTTATTGCCACATCCACCATACAGTCCTGACCTCGCTCCAAGCCACATGTTTGGTCCGTTAAAGGAGTTCCTGGGTGAGCTGATGTAAAAACTGATGTAAATGAAGTAGGATCCCGGACCCGGTCCGATCATGACTCTGGTGTAGTGAGATAACTTTCTCCCTTGATGGTATGCAAACACTAGTGAACAGCTGGTATAAGTGCATTAATGTATCAGGGGATTATATACTGAAATAAAGGAATTTTTTACTCTTAGATCTGTGTTCTGTTATTCTGCACAATCAAAAGTCCTGCTTTGACTTGAATGCCAGAGCCTTTTGGCCTTGGCACAAACCCTCATTGAGCAGCATGGTTGGGTTTATCTTGTAAGCTTTCCTTTAAAAAATATATAAAAAATCATGTCATGGTAGCGCCAAATGGGGCATAGGACTGCACTTGGTTTTTTTAAACCACTCATTAGTCTTGACAATGCTGCATGTTTAGGTTTGTTCAATGAGAAACTACGCTCTTACAGATGTATTACTACGGAGATCAGGTGACACCTGAAGTGGGCACAGCTCCATCCACATAGCTAATCATGTGACTTCTAATGGCAACTGCTTTCATCACAGCTTACACACACTTTATTATTATGGGTCATTTTGTGCAGCTTAATGATGCTATTTTGATTAAATTCCAGACTGTAACACAACAACAAGTTCTGGAAAAGTTTAAAAAGTGCAGTATGGATGCTAGGTAACAGTGTGATGTTTTCTTGATGATAGGATGTTAGCTCTAAGCTTTTATTATTGAGCATCAAGCTTTGTAACGATCCATTTAAATCTAACGCGGCAAAAAAGTCATGGACAATTGACTACATTTTGAGTGAAGCAACTGTGTGTGTGTGTGTGTGTGTGTGTGTGGTAGCACTGTAATTTTGATGATAATGAGCCCATTGATTCAGTTCTGTGAGGAAATAGTCAATCATGGTGGCCATTCATCTTACTTTCTTATACATTACACACACACACTCTCTCTCTCTTTCTCTCTCTCTGTGTGCGCACACATGGTTTCTGAGCTAACATACACACTCTGAGCTAACACACACAGACACACACACATGAAGGGTTAAAGGACTGTCCTGTTTAAAGTAGTCACCTGACATAACCTCTGACCCTTTTGTACACACTAAAAAATACAGAAGCTCAAAGGCAGATAATGCATATTGTTCCTCTCTTATGCACACACACACACACACACACACACACACACACACACACGCACACAGTGTGAATTAAGTCAATCATTGTATAAATAAATAAAACAAAAGAACAGGCCAGATGTTAGCTTAAAATTTGTCCAGTTAGTTTAGAATTTTAAAAGTTTTAGCAGAAAAAAAATGTCTAGAATTGAGCTTACTCAGTGTAAAATTCTGAAGTGTTAGCTTAAAATGAGAAGTTAAGTTTGCTTATAATTTTTACAATTAGCACAAAATTAGCTGAAAATGGTACAAAGATTTTAATTTTACGAAAGTTTCCAATTTAAACAGAAAACTGTTTACAATTTAGCTAGTTTACAATTTGTGTAAAAATTAAACAAACAAAAAAGTTTTTTTTTTTTTTAAATATTTTTTTGGGTTTTTTCCAATTTTCTCCCCAATAGTAGTCGTAGCCAATTCCTTCCCGTCACTAGGGGGCTCCCACATTAAGGCTACTACCACTGCGCCACTCGGAGGCCAACAAAAAAGTTTTTACATTTGCTAAGTTATCACAAATTAGAAAATGAGCAGGAAATCTAAAAGGATGATCTAAAAGTTGAAACTTTTCAACTTTTATGATGTGTTTAAAATCTGTACAAATAGAAACAATTCACAATGTTGACAAACTTAATCCGTTTGAAATGTGCTTAAAATTTGAAGAAAGATTTCCAAGCTATTTTAGTTAGCCACTGAGGTAGCTTATAACAAGTTTAAAACTGAGACATTTAAAATTGGAATTAAAACAGAAGTTAGCTTGGACTGTGTTGAATGTGTTTGTGGGGTAGCGCGGTCAGACGTGACCGTAAACTCCGCAGATAGATCATGCTATGCCGAGAGGTTAAAATGATAAAAATCGATACGTTCATAAAGTCATCGCGCGACTAATGATCCGAGAAAAAAAAACCCCGACAGCGTGTTTCAGAAGCTCACTGATTTTCCTCACCAATAAGCCGGCTGCTTTAAGTCCCGTAACTATTTGGCAATATCGCTCTGTAATTAGTGACCTCGCCTTACTTGGGACTTCAGGGGATTAAAAAATAAATAAAAAAGAACTGAGGATGATGAATTATTCTTTTTACTTCAGTTTAATCGGCGTTAACGGAGTCACAGGGCTAACGCCCCCGAAAGCGCAGTTTCAACATTTATGCCGTAGTTCTTATAAATATTAATAAGTGCCTTTAGAGACAGAGAGAGAGAGAGAGAGAGAGATGTGAGCGGCATCTGCAGAAGTAGAAAAGAAAGACTGAATTTCTTTGGCCTGATTGATGCTTCAGGCGATGTATTAAACTATTAAATGTTGCTGTAAATGCAGATTTCCCCCTTAAACGACTTCGCTGCAGAGCGCCAAAGGTGTTACCCGTGTACAATAATCACCTCTCCGACATGTTTAATATTCTAACACAATGTTAGCATGAAAAATGTCAAATTTCACTCTTATCCAGGTTTTTTGTCTACTCATAGCAGTTGTAACTTTTTTAATTATTACCTTTTTTTTTGTTAGTCCTTGTTTCATTGCAATATGATGGTAAATCCTAGCTAAATTATAGTGCTCTCTAACAAACTAACAGTAAACGAATTGATTGCTTTATCAGCTGATCTTCTGCAGGATAAATTTTACTTTTGAATGCGCTTGTAATAAAATTTATACAGAAGAAAATAGCTTGCTTGTTTAGCTTACATCTAGCGTGAGTATCAACCTAAAGTAAATGTTGTAGCGTAAAATTAGCATACACCTCAGCTAGGTCATTTAAAATACCATGACGTTCCTCGGTTACAGATGTCAACTCTCTTGTATCGATCGTCAGTGAGCAAAAAGATTCAAACGTTCAAAATTTTATGGATAAACCATAAATATTGGCACCTTACATAATTATATCGTACAGCTCGTCTGGATATTAATGATTGTTATCTGTTAACGTGATATTGACCGGATTCTGTATTCACTCTCTACAGAGTGTTGTTACCTCTTCTCGGGGGTGCGCTCTGACTTTTGGACCCTACACTAGACGTAGCGAGCTAATAGCGAGTTTGACAGATGCCCGGAGCCGATGACCATCTGCCCTGAACAGCAGAGGTGCTGAACTGCAGATTTCCTCCCCGTTAGTGGCCAAAACCCAAACCGAGAGAGGACAAAGGGCGAATCGGGCCGCACGTTTCCTAATTTATGATTGATGAGAGCGGACAAAAAGGTCACGCGGTGATAAATATGAGAGCGCTCAACTGGGGAGGTCATCAATTATGCCGGTGGGCCCTAACTTTCGATCTCGCTGTGGCGTGGAAATGGATCCGTGCGATATAAGAAAACTATCTCTCTGAAAATTGGGCCGTATTAATCACTCGGGACGGCTCACGCTCAGCTCAAATTGGAGAATGGATGGCATCTATATCGAGAGCGGCTCGCTGTTTTGATGCACTAATCTAACTGTAATTTACGAGCCGAACTTGCAATGAAGCGGGAAAAGTTTACTCACGTCACAGGCCAGGAGTCGCAAGAGGAAAGAGCAAAGGTTTAACATTATAAACTTTAATTAAATTTAAAGCAAATAACGCAACAATAATTGGTTTTTAGCCACTAAAACATTATTTCTGATACATTTCAGCGGCTCTGACGTGTGTCCTCCTGCAGCACCGCAATCCCATAATTCAGTGCTGCCCAATTACATTGTCTCACATCATTGATTATTTTCCCGAGTTACAATAGAGAGAATTCCGAATGAAATATAGAGGCTTGTTTTTTTTCCCCCGGAAGACAACAATAAGAATCACAATGCTGACCTTTGACCTTTCACCGTCCCCTTTTGTAACTCCGGCGTCTTTCTCTTTTTCTTCCTTTCTCATCAACTGTCACCTCGCAGGTCATTATCTTCAATCCGAGGCCATTGTTTTCTTTCTTTTTTTTTTTTTAAAGAGATGCCGATGATTGCGAGACAGAAGAGAAGGGGATAGGTTTTTTGGAGGGGGAGGTTGAGGACAGGAAGTGGTGGTGCTAATTCTCACTGAAATAATGGTCTTTTTATTCGTCTGACAAGCGCTCGCTGCTGTCCAGCTCCTCCGATCGATCAGGCTCCATTGTGGCCCAACGGACAAAAAAAACCCTTCTTTCTCTGAATTATTGGCTACAGCACCAAAACAGCTGTTTTTCAGCATGGCTGAGGAGATAATAAAATTTATTAGCGAATACTTGAGCAGTCTTGACCTCCAATGAAAATTTATCGTCCCCTAGGAAAGAGCTAATTTAAAGGGCGGCTATTGTGTGCTGGCTCCCATCTAATAAACTGTCGACGTTTGAACTGCAGTTACACTAAAAGAGAAAAGGTTGTTAAGAGAGAGTTAAGTGGGGTGAGGGTGTGTGCACCGGCGTTCAGTTTACCGCATTTTAGATCACACTGTACTGTGTTTTTTTTTAATTACTGTTTTTGACAGAAAACATACATTTTACCATTAATAATAGGCATAACTTACAACATATAAGCTAACATAATGCCTAACTAGCTAATGAAACACTATCTAACAACAGGATTTGTTTATGTAACTTTAACACTTTACTTAGCATTAGTTAGATGCATTAATCATGCATTTAGTTCACAAACTATGAAATCTAACCATGTAAACGCCTCGCTGTGGGTAGCTAATGTAAGCAAAATTGCACAAATTTTAAATTTACACTTGATATTTTATTTATTTATTTATTTATTTATTTTCATTTTCTGCATCTTCATATATATATACAGTGGAACCTTGGATTGCAAGTAACTTGTCTGAGAACGTTTTGCAAGATTTGCAAAAAATTTCAATACATTTTAACCTAATAAACGTGCGAAGTCTTGATATACGAGTAGTACACATGCGCTTTGTCTGCCAAGCATCACATGATCACAACTGAGATAATGGTTCTTCTCTTTCTCGTGCTGCAGGATTGTGGGTAATTGTCCCCCATTCTCAGTGTATTTGGATCACTCCTATTGTCAACATCTGTGCCTGCGTGCCCTGTTTATTAAAACATTGTAACCACATGTGTGTGTGCGCGTAAAGCAAAAGCAAGTGTCATTAGAGAGGATCCTTTTAAAAGGAGAGCAGTGTTTCCACTATTGTGTGCAAACGCGCGAGTGTCATTAACGAAGTTCCTTGTTAAAGAAGTTTCCTGGCAGAGCAGTGTTTCTGTTAGTGTGTGTGTGCGTGCGTGTGTGTGTGTGTGCGCCTGAAAGTCGTCCTACACAGTAGCCCCCCTCCCTCCTCTTCTCCTCTCATCTTACCTCAACTTCACACACACTAACAGAAACACTGCTCTGTTGGGATTCTTTTCAAAGGTAAAGTGCAGGTTAATTTGTTTTATTTTTATATGAATATTTTTGGGCTGTGGAATGAATCATCTGAGTTTCCATTATTTCTTCTGGGGTAAATGACTTTAATATGCAAGTGCTTTAATATACAAGCACGCTTCCTGAACGAATTATGCTCACAGTACAAGTTTTAACTGTGTATATGCTGCTGTATATTATATTTGGATAACTCTGGATTCTGGATTGGTTTATATTGTTAGATTGATATGATGATGTTTCCATAGTAACAGCTATAACTGTAGCAATGATGAAAGTTTTTATTGGCTTCAGCTTCTATAAAAGTCTATACCAGCATGACCCCAAGTGTTTTATTATTACATTGAAAATAATTATCATGACAATGTAAATTTGTAGATTGTAAATATTTTCTTTCTTTCTCATCTGATCACATTCTATTACATTTTTAACATACATTTAGCTAGCTACTAGCTGTTGTTGCTCTGTTATAGATGACAAGGAGTGAAATAAAGCTAACTAGCTATGTTATCCAGCTACAAGAGGTGCATGCTTAAGGCACAATGAAAGCTTAATTTCAAATATGAAGAAGAATATTTAAGAAGAATATTTTAGCTAGTAACTTATGCATAAGGATAACCATACTGTAAGTTTACTATTTGACATATAAGTACATATTTATAGCTTGAAGCTTAGATTTTTTTTCAGATTATTCCACTTTTAAAAAGAAAAAGTAAAAATATATCGGTTGTAATGCTAAGATAAAAAGACAACACAGATAACACATGCTTCAGCAATAGCCTCTGAAGCTCAGGATTGCTCCCTAAACGTAGCATGTCCTATCGATCTGCTCATCTCCTGTACAAAACAGCAGTGCTAGCACTTCTTCAGCCTGAGTCAGGTCTATAGAAGATGAGCTGAAACTAGCATTTTGAGTGACGATGCAGGCCGTACACCGCCCAAGCACGATTATTTGAGCCATGTTGGCTAAAATGGCATCATTTCTCGCTCGTCGTTGAGGGAGGAAACACGAATGTGATGACACTAGCGGTTATTTTCTGAATACAGTGTCAAAGTGCTGTGAAAGCTTTATTCTCTAAACACAGAGGAACAGTTCTGGTTCGATTCACTCGCTAACCTTTGTGTGAATGTTAGGATGCTGAGTGATGATGTAACCATAAGCACTGATTCCTACAAACTATAAAAATAATAGAAATATCATGAAAAGACTTTCTTTACTCTTAAAGTGTTTTTCTTGTGTGTGTGTGTGTGTGTGTGTGTGTGTTTTACTTTTCAATTCATTAATTCATGTCAAAATCCTGTATCGGTCTCCATGTGATCCCACAAAGATATACCCTAAATATTTAACATTTATATACCTAAATGTATACTGGTATTGGTACTTTTTCCAAGTAAAGCACATCACTTTCACTTTTAAAGCTATTATTATTATTACTGCAAATCATAATACAGTGATAAAACCCTGTCGTCTTTCCAATAAAATTATAAACCACCATTGTTTAATGCTAAAAATAATGTACAACATAATAAAATATATAACCGTTATATATAAATATATAACATTTGTATTATTTTTTTTATTATACCCCAGACACATTACCATTAATTATCAATTGTATACAAGAAAACTGGTGACCAAAGGTGGTCCAATCCAAGTAAATGTTGGACATGATAGAAAGGCACCAGAACACCAGTTCACCAACCAAGCACAGGGCCCAAGCTCGACTCCAAACTCCCCAGATCCCAATCCAGTCTAGCCCCATGGGATGCCCTGGACAAACAAATCTGATCCACAAAGGCCCCATCACACAACCCACAGCACCCAAACGATCCGCTGCCAACGTCCTGGTGCCAGACACCACAGCACACGCCCAGAGGTCAGCCAGTGCTGTCCAGACGACACAAGGGGAACCTACGCACACAATTCTGGGCATAATGTTTCGTATTGTAATATTAAGATTGATTGGTATATTTAATGATGTTTATATTTGTCTAATTTAAATGGAATTTTAATTACAGAATGACGATGATAGTTATGGTTGTTGTGATATTGTTAATGGTGATGGTGATTGTGGTGGTGTTGATAATTATGGAGGTTTTTGGGTATGGTGATCATTTTGATGGTGTGATGGTCGTGTTAATGATGATGTTGTTAATAATGGTAATGATGATGGCAGTGATGGTGGTGATGTTGGTTGTGATGTTCATTGCAGTGGTAATGATTGGTAATGATGGAGGTGGCGGTAGTAAGGGTTGAGATGGTTGTAGTTATGAAATACTGCTGAGGAAGGATTATTAAAACTTAAATAAAATCCAACACACTGGCATTTTGAGAGGGAGCTGGGTTGGGGAACGGGTTAATGCTGCAGAAAATTGGTTGCATACGTTCTTCCCTAAAGGCAACGAGAGAGAAGGAGAAGATTTGCTAGCGATTAGCCGCTGGTCACGATCCAGTTCTGCCCTTCTGATTTCAATTTAATGTGTGTTTAGAGCTTAAACAGGGGAAAGCATGGGGCAATGTCGGCCACTGAGCAAAAGCAAAAAAAAAAAAAAAAAACTCTTTTCATACAGCATGAACATCTGCCTGAGTTAAGATTCTGAAACATCTGTCAGCCATATTGGGTGTAAGAGTAGATTCGGTCAAAACTCTCAGCGCTTCACGTTCCTGCTTCACATTATGGATTATAATCCAGTAGAAAACAGGAAGCGAGTTCAAAAAGATCCTTATCTGATTTTGTTTCATCTCATGAGGAAACATTTCCACTTTTATGCAGTCTAACACGCACACACACACACACACACACACACACACACACACACACACACACACACACACACACAGGGAAATGCTAGAAATACTTCAATGTTTAAAATAAAGCATCCTTTAGAAAAAAAAAAACATAAATTCACTTTAAGTAAAGCAAAAGTAAATAAAAAGATTAACTAAATTAATACACATTTTAAAAAATCCTTAATTTAAATATTAAAAGAAATACATTTAACAAACCTAGGATTTTGCACATGATTGTTTTCCTAATGGTCTAAAATATGAAAAAAAAACCATCATAAATGGATAACAGTTTAACAGGGAAATGGCACGAATGGAATGAATTTTCTCTAAAATAACTTCTAAAAATCCTGTTTTAAACATTATACATTTGCATAATAATATA
>JAOVVA010000048.1:202419-216075 GCA_028565275.1 Leiocassis micropogon | reverse complement strand
CAGATCCTCATTAAGTGGGATTATTTTACAGATCCTCGTTAAGTGGGATTATTTTACAGATCCTCGTTAAGTGAGATCATTTTACAGATCCTCGTTAAGTGGGATCATGTTACAGATCCTCGTTAAGTGAGATTATTTTACAGATCATTATTAAGTGGGATTATGATACAGATCCTCGTTAAGTGGGATCATGTTACAGATCCTCGTTAAGTGGGATCATGTTACAGATCCTCGTTAAGTGGGATCATGTTACAGATCCTCGTTAAATGGGATCATGTTACAGATCCTCGTTAAGTGGGATTATTTTACAGATCCTCATTAAGTGGGATTATTTTACAGATCCTCGTTAAGTGAGATTATTTTACAGATCCTCGTTAAGTGGGATTATTTTACAGATCCTCGTTAAGTGAGATTATTTTACAGATCCTCGTTATTTTACAGAGGAATAAGTTCAGATGTTTTGAAAAAGATAAGTATGATAATTTGTGTGTGTGTTTTTTTGCTCAGTTTCTATTACAGTTAGCTTTTTAACAGTTTTAGCCAGGGAGTCTAAGTATTTTTGAGTGTGTGTGTGTGTGTGTGTGTGTGTGTGTATCAAGTTTAACTGCCAGAGTAACTCTCACACTCGCCCCACCCCTCACACTCCTTTGATATAAATAGCTGTTAGCAGCGTCAAATCTTCTGAAGAGTGAAACACACACTTTCAGCTACCTCACACACACATGGGCACACACACTCACAATTCATAAGCAGTTTTTCGGAGGGAAACGGCGAGTGTGTGAAGACCAATACACAGATGAAGCTCAATAAGAACAAGGTATTCTGAGTTTAAAGGCTAAGCGCTAGCTGGAGTGTGTGTGAGAGCTGTGTGTGTGTGAGAGCTGTGTGTGTGAAATTATAGATTGGTTATATATTTATCTAGACTTTATATGTACTTTATAGACCTTTTAGAATGAGTACAGATTTTGTATGTCTTGTGTGAGTTACGTGAGTGTAGGAGTCGTTAGCGGAGCGTCCTTCAGTGGTCACATGATGTAACAACGCCTTTACTATTCCTCTGACAGTTATTAGCGCAGAGCTGAAAACCTGTAGCTATTATTAAGTAATGTAGCGCAGTGCTAACAGAGGAACACGACGTGTGTGGAGCAGAAAGAGTTCATCATGACTTCTCCTCTGGTTTCTCTCTTCTAGCCTGATCTGCTGAACTTTAAGAAAGGATGGATGACCAAACTGTATGAGGATGGGCTAGTAAGTATGTGTGTGTGTGTGTGTGTGTGTGTGTGTGTGTGTGTGTGTGTGAGAAAGCTTAAAAAGTCATGTAGAACTGTAAGTGTACAGGTAGAAGGTGAGGAACGTAAAGAGCCCTGATAAAGGGGATGTGTTTGATCTAATGTGAGTTTAGAAGTAGAACATAAGAATAGCACTGATGTGTGTCATTTAATGTGTGTGTGTGTGTGTGTGTGTGTGTGTGTGTTACAGTGGAAGAAACACTGGTTTGTTCTGACAGATCAGAGTCTGAGATATTACAGAGACTCCATCGCTGAAGAGGTTAGTGTGTGTGTGTGTGTGTGTGTGTGTGTGTGTGTGTGTGTGTGTATTGGTGAGCCTCACATCAGTGTGTGTTACCTCAGGCAGCGGATCTGGACGGAGAGATTGATTTGTCCACGTGTTATGACGTCACAGAGTTTCCCGTGCAGAGGAACTACGGCTTCCAAATCCATGTGAGTCTCCCACTTGTCCACTTTATTAGGAACACCTGTATGTTCATTCATGCCGTCAGTCAGGTCAGAGTGTATGCACACACACACACACACACACACACACACACAGGTGGAGAGAATTCAGGTAGAGCTCACCTCAGACATCATTGAATTTAACTGTGGCAGGGTTGTTGGTGCGAGAAAGGCTGATACACACACACACACCCACACACACACACATTCTCTAGAATTTAACCAGAGTGGTGTTAAAAACTAAACACACCGAGTGGGACTGAGACGGCGTGTTGATGACCAGAGGAGAGCGATCGGGCCGAGCTTCCAGGAGATCCACATCAAACCCTGAGGTGTGTGAGCTACAACATCAGGAGACCACGTCAGGTTCCTCTCCTGTCAGTCAGGAACAGGAACCTGTGGACTCACTGAAAATGGACAACTGAAGATTGGACGTCACCTGGTCTTTATCCGATCTTCATCTAATATATGACTATGAGCCAGAGTTTCCTGTGGTCACTACAACAAACTCGTGATAATCCCACGCCTGGGCTCTCTGAGTGTCCTGCTGCACATCATCAGCGTTAGATCATCACTGCGTGTCTAATGACGTTTAGGAGACATGACAGTTAATCTGTTTATAAACGTCTGTCTGTCTCTCTGTCTGTCTCTCAGAGTAAGGAGGGAGTGGCCACTCTCTCCGCTATGACTTCTGGGATTCGGAGGAACTGGATTCAGGCCATCATGAAGAATGTGAGACCCACCATCACGCCCGACGTCACACGGTACATTTAACATCCTCTCACATAACTACTGTAGTTCACCGCTGTAACTCCCGTCATGCAGCCGCGCAGGTGTCGGCCCGGTGTGTGTTACTGTGTTTATGGTACACGTGTTACTGGAGCTCAATGATTAATTATTGGTGGTATGTTCTGATTAGCATCAAGTGCGTGTGTGTGTGTGTTATTCTAAGCTTTGTTCTCCTTATCCTCCTCTTTCCTTTTCTTCTTTTTTGCCCTCCATCTGATCGCAGGAAAAACGTCCCTCTCAAACTCTCTGTTCTCAAAACGAGGTTGGAAATCATCTCTCTCTCTCTCACACACACACACACACACATATACGCTCTTATCCAGAGCGACTTACATTTTTATCTCGTTACACATCTGAGCAGTTGAGGGTTAAGGGCCGCGCTCAAGGGCCCAACTTGGTGGTTGTGGGGTTTGAACCTGGGATCTTCTGAACCGTAGTCCAATGCTTTAAGCACTGAGCTACCCCCGGTCCACCCAGTAGTGTGTTAAGTGCTGTGTCATGGTTAAGTGATGTGTCTGTATTACGTGATCGTTTAGTTATGCCTGGCAGCTCTGTAGTGTGTGTGTGTGTGTGTGTGTGTGTACACAGTACAGCTTGATTGATGTGTGATCTTTTATCTCTGAAGGCCACATTGTAGTATTCATCAACCTGCTGTCATTCTACACACACACACACACACACACGATTGTGTCATGCTGTTAGGAGGTTATTCTCTACTCCACTGTACATGTACACACACAAAGGAATGCTGGGTATTTCTTTGATGTAAACACCTTCCACTCTGCCTGTCTTTCTCTATGACTGTCTCCCTGTCTCTACGTCTTTCTGTCTCTATGTCTCTCTGTCTCTGCTATTCTTTCTGTTTTGAGACTAATTAAACAAAACAGACGGGGGAGGGGGTTTGTGGGTGGTGGTGGTGCTGGTGGTGGTGGTGGTGGGTCTGTACACTAACAGCGAAACGGTTAAATTGTATCTTGGAGTTTTTAGACGCTGAATAAAGCAGGTTTGGGTTTGTACAGTGTTCGGTGGACTGGTTTTTGTCTCCCTGTCTCTCTCTGCTTCTCCCTGTCCGTCTCTATGGTTGTCTCCTTGTCTGTCTCCCAGTTGTCTCAGGACCCCTGTCTTTCTCTCTGTTTTTTTCTGTCTGTCTCCTTGTCTGTTTCCCTGTCTCTTTTCTCCCTATAGACCTGTCTTTTTCCCTGTCAGTGTGTCTTTCCGTCTGTCTGTCTCTCTCTGACTGACTGTCTGTCTGTCTGTCTCCCTCACCTGTCACTGTGTTTCTCTCTGTCTCTCTCTCTCTATCTGTCTGTCTGTGTTGATGTCTATCTCTGTCTCTCCTTCTGTCTCACATCCTTCTGGTCTGTCTCTTACCCACACACTCTGGAATGTCCTCTTAAAGATAAACATATAGAACCCAGTAAGCACCCCCTTTACTCCCCCCCCCCCCCCCCCACACACACACAGTGTACACAGAGTAAACACATTTCTTTGAATTCCACATTCCTTCCTTACTTCTTCACATTGGTGTGTGTGTGTGTGTGTGTAGATTTTTCCCTCTTTTTATTTTTTCTTTCATCTTTATATTTTATCTACTTTGTTTCTCTTTGCTTTCTTCTTTTCCCCTTTATCTTTGTTCCTACATTAAATCATCTGTTTTTCTTTTTGTATCTCTCTCTCTCTCTCTCTCAGTTCTGTCCCAGATGAACACAGTAATGCTAAGTCAACCCCCCCAACCCCCGACGTCTCTAGGCCTTCACAGGTCTTGGGTCAAAGGTCATGTGATGTCATTTTAGATTCAGCCTCTGACAATCGTAAACCCCGCCCCCGCGACCGCAGACGAGAGGGACGATCCAAAACCTTTGACTGGGCGGAGTTTCAGAATGAGAGGGCGGCAGGTTTGGACACAAGCTCCTCCCCCTCCCCTTCGTCTGTTTCGTCTTCTGCTTCCTCGCCTTCCTCATCAGTCTCAGACAGGAAGTTACTTCATCGGGATCAGGAAGTGGCTCCAGAAAACCAAAAAGGGCATGAGGGTGTGGCCAGTGGACTTCCATCAGTTAATCAGAACCCTGATGTACAAGTGGAGATCGAGGAACGGTGGCATCAGGTAGAGACCACGCCCCTGAGGGAGGAGAAACAGGTGCCAATCACAAGAAGCTCTGCCCCCTTTACTCCTGGGGACAAAACTCCAGCTGAGCTCACCCCCCTGCTGGACAAAGAGGTGCATTACACGCAGGGGAAGAATCTTATCATAACACCACTTACATTTCTTTAATGAAAGAAGAACAATTTTTAATTCCTTACCGTTCTGTTAAACATGTAAAATATATTAATAATTTTGTATGTAATATAAATTGTAATATTGTGTATTAAATATAGATATGGGTATTGCAAATTAAATAATATAAATTACAAATGTCTTACTTAAATAAAAGTATTATTGTAGTATATTTATTTTAAAGAGATGAAATTATAATTTTAATACTTTAATAGAATATATTTAAAATAAACTATATGTAGTTGCAATTAATACATGTTTATAACAGTAAAATCATGTGTGTGTGTGTGTGTGTGTGTAGTTGGGTCAGACCCAGAGGCAGTTAGTAAGGCTTCAGGAACAGAACACACTCCTGCAGGAACAGCTACATGATGCAGAACACAACGCACGGGAAGGTTACGTGTTACAGGTACACACATACACACACACACACGCTTAGTCTGTTAAAGTGAATTAAAGTTTAAACATAAAGCATTATAACACGTTGTATAGAGAACATTTATTGACCATTTTATCTAAAAAAGAAGAAAAATATAAAATATAAGTCATTAAGTGTTATGCTAATATCAGTGACGCCTGCATGCGAAAACAAGAAAACTATTTAAATAAATAAATAATACTGGATAAAATTGTCACCCATCATTTGGCATTGTTTTTCTGTAATTCAGGATAAACTACAAACGGTTTAATTAATTTACAGTATTCTAATATTTGAGGTCTCAATTTGAAATAACACACTCCCATTTATCTTTATCTTACACAGATTTTCAAAAATGTTCTAACTCATTTAAATATATAATTTCAATTAGTATTTTAAACGAGAGTAAACATTGCCTATTAGTTATAAAAAGTTGAAAACTTAAACAGTTAAACTGAGGATGCACCGATTGCAAAATTTTGGCCCGATACAGATAAAATAAAATAAGTGTAAAATAATCATTTGACCGAAAACTGATACTGCTGTTTTATTTTCACACCACCTAGCTGTTTCTTTAGCCTGCTGTACAACTTTCTACTCAATGAGAAATACTTACATAGTCCAACAAAAATCTTTTTTTTTTTAACGCTAACAAGAATATAGTTAAATGTAAAAATGATTAAGGAAAAAAACATAACACTTTTGCTTGTAGTTTCTTCTTTTGAAATGTCTCACACACGGCATAACACTGATTGTTCTCCTATACAGTGGAATACTCTCACACGGCTGACATTTTTTGGAAACCAAACCACACTTACACACATCATCGGTGATATGGAACATATTATAGCACCACCAATATTTCCTAAACTCCAGCTGGGTATTGATGCCACACAACAGATAAACAGCCAACAAATTTAAATCGGTGCATCACTAACTTTAACATTAACATGTCCAGTAATTGCTAATTAATATCCAGTTTGTAATGTGAATGTGTGTGTGACTGACTGTTTGATGCTGTAAGCATGATTTACTAATCTCTCTCTCTGGGCTTTAAGTTCAAATGTTTGCCAAGATTAAAAAAAACTAAAGTAAAACCAAAAAACCCAAACAAGCTTCATGCTGTGCTTTTTGCCTCTGTTTGTTTGTTCTTCTTTATATTTTCTTTAAACTCATGTTGTTATTTTGCATGGCTTTAGTTTGCCTCACTATATAATTTTATATATAATTAACTTAAATATAACTTTCCTCAGTTTTTATTTTGTTATATTTTGTTCCTGTACACCTTTAAGGAGCACACACTTTAGCCACAGACAATCATTTTGGAAAATTTTCATTATGATGCACACATTTTCTTCCTCCTTCCTTCTTGTGACTTAAAAAAAGCACTGCAGGAAGCTTAAGTTCAATTAGACAAATCCTTGACTTCCCAGCAGAAACCCCAGAGACTGAGATCTTGAGGTGGTTTAAGATTTTAACATAATTAAAATTAACCATAGTTTTTAAAAATCTTTTAAAGTGTACGAATGAACCAGGACAACCGTCACCCGACTCCACATCTTCTTCCTCATCACACCGAGCTCCCTGGCAATGCTTCAGCAAGCTGAACCAGGAACTTAAGACGGAGCTGGAAGCTCAACGACGGAAGCAGGATCTTGCTAATCAGCAAGTCAACAACCTGAGACGGAGCTACAGCGAGGCACAGGATATGCTTGGGCATCACGAGGCTGAAATCGGGGCACTGCAGGCAAAACTTGCTTCTGCGATGACTGAAATCGTAGCGAGTGAACAGGCAGTGGCTCGCATGCGCAGCGAGTTGAAGCTGGAACAGAGTCGTTGCCTTGAGCATAAAGAGGAGTGGAGTCGCAATGAAATCACGTTACGGGCACAACTGCGGGAGAGCGAGGAACGCCTCCGGGACGTGGAGGCAAGTTTGTTAGAAAAGACCCAAGCGCTGAGGTTAGTGGAGAGACAACAGGCCTTACAACGGGACCAGCGCAAGGAAGTGCAGAGGCTTCAGGAAAAGCTAACTGAGGTAACTGGGCGACTCATTGCGACAGAAGAGGCACAGGCTTTAAGAGAGGAGCGGGAGAAGAAAGAGAAGCGCTGCCTAGAGGAAAAGCATGAGCGGGAGCGGCAAGGATTGAGTCGTAGGCTGGTGGAGTCTGAGGAAAAGAGGCTCCAGGCTGAGGAGCAGATCCAGGAAGCTCAGGAACAAGTAGAAACCCTTCTTAGAGGAGGTGTTGGGGAGCGGGTAGAATCAGAGGTCAGGGAGGAGATGCTACGTCTGCAGCAGGTTCTGAACGAGCAGACAGATATCATTGAGAACCTTCGGGAGAGTGTGAGAAGGCTGGAAGAGGAGAGAGATCACCTTTCATGTCGGTGCCAGGAATTGGTTAATCAAATTGCAGAGGCAGACAAAGAAGTAGGAAAACTGCAAACACAGCTAAAGACAGAAGAGGCAGATTACTATGCTTTGGAAAGGTCATATGAGCGAGTTTCAGACGAGTTTTCAAGAATCAGTCGTGTTCTGAGAGAAAAGGAAGAAGAGGTCCGACAGACAAAGGAGACATATGAGAAGCTGGTGAGACAAAAAGACCAGGATTTGAATGAAGCCCTTGTCAAGATGGCTGCTCTGGGAAGCAGCCTGGAAGAAACCGAACAACGCCTTAAGGCAAAGGATGAGCTGCTCAGTCAGGTTGGGAATAGGAAGGCGGAACAAGAGTTGCAGAAGAAGCTGGTGGTAGCAGAGGACCGAATATCTGAACTGGAAGAGCATCTCAATGCTTTGCGTTTGGGGTACGCAAGCCTTAAAATGGAACAATGCTGCTCTCAAGAGGATGTCCTTGACACACTAGAGAAACAAGCAGAGCATGATATATCCTCTACCTCTTCTTTGACTCTTGCAAGAAGCAGCTCAGAGACAGAAGTGTCCTTTGCTAAGCGGCAGAGAATCCGCTTCTCCAACATCCAGTGCCACAAATACCACCAGTCTCAAAGAATTGACAGGGTTCTCACAGAACACTCAAGCCAGGATTTTACTCAAGAGGAAAGGCAGGACCTTGCACCAGAAACAAACCTAACTTTCACAGATGACAACATCCAGGATTTATCTCAGGACATCAGCTTAGTAAGTGACAGCACATTCCAGTACTGCAGTGATACAGAAAATTTTTTATCCATCATCCATGCACTAGAATCAAAGCTTCAGGCCACGGAGGATAAGCTTCGTGAGGTCACATCTAAGATGCAAAGTGAAGAAGAACAGCCTAGTGACAAAGTTCTGATGGAAGTATGCTCTGATGATACCTCTGCTCAACCATACCAGGATGAACCTGATGGTAAATCCCACTCTTGCTCAGACGGCATTCTACAGGATAATTTTAACAGTGAAGATTACAAGAAAGCTCTGGCATTTGTAGAGTCCTGCAGGCTGAGGGTTAAGGAGATCCTTGGAGCTCTCAATGTAGAGGGAAAGGCCCAAGCACAAGTTCACACCTTAGCTGACATTGAGAAAGACTTGGTTAATGCAGCTTTGCACATTAAGCATGTTGCCGTTCCATATCAAAGTTCTCTTACCTGTCAGATCGAGCCGCAGATTCAAGTGGATAAAAGTGCAGTAAAGGTCTTTGCACGGATGTTATCATTTGAAGGAACTATTTTGGAAAAAATGGCATGTTCTCTTCAAGATCCAAAATCCGAACTAATGCAAAGTCTTATCGAGATAAATAGAGAATCCCAGCAGGTTAAGATCAACCACCAGGACTGTGTTTCTGTGATTTACACTGACATTCTGATGAGAAAACTCAAACTCCACAGCATGCTGATAAATGAGCTCCACCAAGCACATATTCTTGGTGACCAAGAAGCCAATTTGCATATACTTGGTCGTACCGATTTGCCTTTGAGTTCAATTCACAATGCTTGTATTAACGCTGAACTTGCATATTGTCTTCAGAACTTAAAGCATTCTTATCAAGACAAGTTTGAGGAACTTCAGAGAGACTTGATCAAGGTAAAAGAGATCTTGCAACAAAGGGATACAGATGTAAGAGAAGGAGCTATGATTCACAATGCCGAAAGTGTCACTCAAGGTGTTCATGATAAGCTCAATGCTGATAGAAAGACTTCAGTTTTTGACATCAGTCCTGCTGAACTTGCCCCTTATGCAGAGCAAATTGAGAGGGAAGAAGCTCACATGCTTGCTCAAGAAATAATAGAAAAGCACTTAGCTGGAATCATAGAGTCATGTGTCACAGAATCAGTGGCATCACTGTATACCAGGCGAGAGAGTCTCATTATTGAGCTAAAGAGACAAGCAAAGGTCCTTCACCATATGTCTCAGCAGCTCGAGACGGCATGCGAGGAAGACAACAGTTCTGTTCTTTGTGGACTTGTAGTTCAAATCCAAGCGGTTTTAGGACCCAGAGTCCTGATGTGTAACTCTTTTAGCATGGATGAGGCTTTGATTCAGGTGCAAATAGCATACGTTGCCTGTAGACTGCGAGCTGACCATGAGAGGGAGCTATCTCTCTGCCAGGAGACTAGCCACAGTATGGCTACTTTGGTCCAGGAGCATGCCCAGCACGTAGCAGCCATCCACCAGCGTTTCCAGACTAACCTGGAGGAGGAACGGATCCAGTACTTCAAAACAATTAACTCCATTCAGGAGGAAAATGAAACTCTACGAGAAGAGGCCACGAAGCAGCTTAAGGAGATGGACAGGCAGCGGGACCAGATTGTACAGATGGAGGAGGCTTTCCAGAAGGAGTTGCAGGAGATTAGGAAAAAGCATGCTGATGAACTTGGTCAGGCAGAGCAGGAACGAGCCACCTGTGAGTTAGCGTTAATCGAACGTTCAGAAAACACCCAAGGGAAGCTTGAAACCTTGTTGCAAGAAGTTGAGGAAACGGAACTAAGGCATAAGGAACACATATGCAAACTGGAGCAGGAACTCTGTGGCAAAGTTCAGGAACTGGAAAATGTTCATCAGGAAGAGATTCAGAAACTACATGACCGGTACAGTCAGACTATTCGAACTCTGGGAGAGAGATTAGAGACAATAGCAGATGATGCACAACATTCATCTACAGCAGAGACACAAGGTGCAGGACACCTGGAGGAGGTGAGCAGGGACTCAATGTCACTGCTGAGGAGCCGTGTGCAGGAGCTGGAACTGCAGACGATGAACATGCGTGATGAACTGGAGAACAAACCACCAGATGGAGACATGGCTAGTCTGAGAGAAAAGTACCAGAGAGACTTCGACAGTCTTAAGGTTCAGACTATCAGTTTAAACTGTTTTAAACCAATCACCTACACATAGATGTTTAGTGTGAGTAGCATCACCTGTAGAGCTTTGTTTTATTATGTTACAGTGGTCAGACAGGAAGCTGAGTTGTTTAGATGAAAATTTTATAATCCAAAAATTTTAAGTCACACAAAATGGATAAGTTGAAATATAAACGATAGGGCTAACAAGCAAAAGGTGAAAGCAGTGATAAATGGGGCGTGGTCAAGGTGGTGCTGAAAGACAACTAATCGAAGGTAGTACACCAAATGTTCTGACACGTTTGTCAGTCCTGTGCTAGATCCTTCGAGACAAGCCTTACTTAAATTAGTTTAGAGTTGGTCAAAACTAGATAAATGATTGTTATTGCCTTCATTTCCGCTTTATTTTTTATTTTATAATCTGGAGATATCTGAATCTGGCACACATTTAATGTTCATGTAAGAGATGGACATTATGGTAAATGTATATTATATATTTAAAGATAAGCAAAAATATGTATACAAAAAAGAGACTCGTACATGACCCAAAAGTCTGGATCTGTAGGCCAAGTGTAGGCCAAATGCTCAGATTGACGGTCTCTGATTCAAGGGGCGCCAAAGATCACAGGGAGTGCTCAAGCCTTTTTTTGGTCTGAGGCTGTATGGTTGTCGAAATTACATTTGCACATGTTAAACAAGATCATACTTAGAGTATAATTGAAAGCCTGCATAGAAAAATATTTTAAAAGAAAAGTTTATTTTCTTTTGTTTATATGGGATGAGGTGGGTTGTTGTGAGGGGGATTAGCTTTTCTTTGATTAAGGTAGATGGAGTTCCAAGGGGGAAAAAGGTTTGGAGACACTGTTGGGATTGTTCTGAGACAGTTCTGATAGACTACTGACTTCAGCTCGTATAGAAAGTCGAGTGGTGTAAGGTCTGGTCCTGTTCCGTATTCTGTTGTTAGTTTCAAAGCCGCCAATAAGATACAATACAGCTATTTTCTGTAGTATATAGTAGAGTAAAAGCAAGAAGTATAATAAACTACTTAAGAAAAGTACTGAAATTTGTAATTAAGTACAGTTACGATGTACGTGTACTCATCCACCTTCAAGCTGCTTTTAACCTGTCTCTAAACATGACACAGAACTAACATGCTGCATTGTCTTCTACTAATTACTAATACTATGACTACCACTACCACTACTACTACTACAAATAATAATGGTAGTAGTAGTAGTGGTAAGTTGTAGAGCGGTAAAGATATGGCCTACAGAATTTAAATAATGAACGGTAACTAAATAACAATAATATTACACACTAGAATACAGTAATATTACAAACTGTATACTGATTTCATTGGATAAAATAAGTGTAAAACTTAAAACGTTGGTACAACGCAACTCTTTAGACTGGAGTCAAATAGTTTTTATCTAATTACATAAACTGTGCATAGAGAAATAAAGAGTTAGCTCTTGATGATGATAGCTGCTTTGGCACACAGCAAGTCAGGGCTTTACCTGTAGTTGACTGTAAAGTAGCACTAGACTACACAATTCTACATCATTATTCCTCACTCAAGGGGGATTTTAAACAGATTCTTGTTTTGAAAGAACTTTATCTCCAGAAGATTAGCTTCTCTATAACAGTGACTCATCCTGAAGTAAACTCTGGATCAGTGACAATATAGGAATACTCCTCATGTTCAGTAGCACAGTAGAGTGATTGGACATCAGCTGGGAGGTAAACGTGTGTTTATATGTCTGAGCGTACGTGTGTTTGTAGGAGACGTGTGAGCGTGGGTTCGCGGCCATGGAGGAAACTCATCAGAAGGTGATTGAGGATCTTCAGCGTCAGCATCAGCGTGAGATTAACAAACTGCTGGAGGAGAGAGAGAGGTTACTGGAGGAGGAAACGAACGCCACCATTGCTGGTAATCACAGATTTGTATCTGTTTTTGGTTACATGTTTCATGTTTGAAAAGAGACAAGACGGTTCCTGTTGTTGCTTATGTTATAGCAGTTATTAAAGAGCCGAATTTGACCCAGTGGGAGGTCAAGATCACAGGAAATTGTCGAAAAGTTTGTCAATCACCACAGTAAAAGAAATTGTAACATAAATTTGTCGATTAAAAACACATCTTAGCAATGTGTGAGTCATTCATAGGTGGATAGTAGGAGCTCTTCATGAAATGCTGTCCAAAAATAGGCTAAACTCAGTTTTATAAAATGCTTAAAAATATGCTAAAAACAGTTTGCTAATATTTAATTGCAAAGTTTTATCGAATCCAGCTTGTGATTAGTCAAAGTTCTGTAACAAACATCACGTGTGTCATAATGTCCTAATCATCGGCCACATCGGCCGCATCAGATAATGCAGCAACTAGCTCAAGAGTCTGGGTGGCTGCGTTTCAAATAGTCTTGTACTGCACTACGCAGGGAGTAAGAACACTTCATTTACACTAACAGAATAATGTACTTAAATATGGAGAAAGAAGTTTTTTTGAAGCCCTAGACTGTTGGCTAAGCGTCAGTGGTGGACAAAGTACACAAGTCCAGTACTTGAGTAAAAGTAGAGATATCCCAGTTAAACCATTACTGAAGTAGAAGTATTTTATTTACATGTGTAAAAATACAAAAGTACTTGCCTTTAAATTTACTCGAGTACCAAAAATATTGAACTCGTATTAGCACACTATAGTAAAAGAGTTTCTCTCTCTCTCTCTCTCTCTCTCTCTCTCTCTCTGCTATCGCCTACACTTCTGATTTCAAATACATGCTTTTAATGAAGGGAAAGGCAATTATACATACTATATATATAGGTGGCGATATTCCACCTTTAGATGCTACACACCATTGTGGTTATGTAACACAATGCCACACAGAGGTATAAAGTAGGAGTTAAAAAGTACAGATATTTGCTGTATGCTGTAAAAAATTATTTGCCCCCTTCCTAACTTTTTAAGAGTCATATTTGTCACGCTCAAACGATTGAGATCGATTAAAATTTTTTATATTAAACAAAGGTAACCCGAGTAAGACAAAATGCGTTTTTAGATGACTTAATTTCACCAAATTTAGTTAAGTAGGAGTATAGGTGAGAATGAAAGGAAAGGTGTACAGGACAGTGGTGAGACCAGCGATGCTCTACGGCTTAGAGACAGTGGCACTGAA
>JAOVVA010000048.1:10787-22040 GCA_028565275.1 Leiocassis micropogon | reverse complement strand
CACACCCCTTCACACACACACACCCCTTCACACACACACACCCCTTCACACACACACACCCCTTCACACACACACACCCCTTCACACACACACACACCTTTGCCCTCTTTGGTCTTGGCTTTGCGCAGCGGTGGTGCAGGTGCCGCTGGTTGTGGTGGTGTTGTTGTTGCTGATAAAGAGGATATTGTGGTTGTTGTTGCTATGGAAACCAACGCAGGCCCAGTTGACTCCACCCCTCTGGGCGTGGTCACGGTGTCGGCAGCGAGAGGGGCGGGCCCTGAGGTGGCAGAGCCCCTGATGGGGTTGTTGGTGCTGAACTCACGCCACTTGGCTCCCAGCACCATCATCATCTTCGACACGGCGATTTTAGGATTCCTCGCCGCGATCAGGGGCCTTGGAGGGGTGAGGGTGGGGGGGTGAGGGAATTGAGAGAGAGAGAGAGAGAGAGAGTGTGAGCATCGGTCACACCCACAGGGGGCCGAGGGGGCGTGGCTCTGTGCCGTACCTGATCATCTGACTGAAGGCCTTGTAGTTGGTGAGCGTGTGGTAGTCGTCCTGGGTGAAGGTGTGGTCGATGTCCTTCATCCCCCACTCGGCCAGGAGCGCCGCCGACGACTTGGGGCCCTGCGTAGGGGACAAGAGGAAAGAGGAGCGCTGATAAGGATGGACACGTGTCAGGGTCCAGTGTGTGACTCCATCACGCCATCACTCCTGCTAACACTCATCTGCAATTTACTTTCTACATCCCAGGACTTCACCCTTTATCTCATCCCTTGCTCTTTTCCTGGCTGTTGTCATGGTAACAGTGTTGAATATATACGTCTCACCTGTCCAGCGTCATCATCATCATCATCCTCGTCTTCCTCCTCGGGGTCCGGAGCCTTGCGCTTGTTCCTCCCCTCGCCGCTCTTCTCCGCTCGCTTCCTGTCCTTGGAGGCGGAGCTGGACTTCTTCTTCTTCTTCTTGCTGGGGGCGTAGTCGCTCCCCTCGCTGTCTGATCGCACGGCCCGCTCTTCTTCCTCATCATCATCATCATCCCTCTCCTCCACCAGCCGCAGGGCCTCCAGAGCTTCAGGAGAGCTCACCATCGCCTCCTATAGGACAGGAGAGGGACAACACACACACACACACCCTACATTCAGTCATCCTAATAATCAGCTGAAAAACTCAAACTGTGTGTGTGTGTGAGAGAGAGAGAGAGAGAGAAAAAGACCTCTCTGAGTACTTTCTGTCGTTTACTGCTCCTACTCTCTTTACTCTTCTTTGCTTTTTTCTTCTTCTTGGATTTTGGAGTCTCAGGTGTGTGTTCCTCTGCTCCGTCATCTAGGAACCACATCACAACACACTCATGTACTTCAGTATATTACACACACTCTGGTGTGGTGTGTGAGCTGATCTGTACGCGTGCTGGTGTTGTGTTTCACTCTGTGTGTCTCCTCACCCTCTAACAGGCTCCTGCCTCCAAACTGCTCCTCTTCACTTCCTGACATGCTGGAAGTTCAAACACATCTGCTGACACATTTAATAACAGGGTTTTTTTTCAATATTAATAAAACTTTTTTTTTTAATTCTTTCATTTATTTATTTCATGACATTTTGTTCAGTTATAGTTGTTGACACGCAGTAACATAGCGCTCGCTGTTGTTTTTATCTTCCCTCACTTCTGTCACGTCGTGCACCCGTATTTTGATTCACCCCGCCCTATTTGTCCTGTGATTGGTCAACTCGTGTCCCGCCTCTACCGCCGTGATTGGCTAATAGCTCACATTCGCGCGGGGAAAAACAACGCGGACCCATAGAAGCGCTGAAGCCTAGGAGAACCTGTTCTGAAAGAGAGGGGGCGTGGCTTGTTGAAAACGGATAGGAAAATAAAAGTAAAAACACCTGAGGTGAAGTTTGGCTAGCAGGACGTCGGAAATAAACACAAATAATGGCGCTGGTTTATGACGCAGAACACGAGTTTTATTAAATAAACACGCGCTCGTGAGGCAAGTGAGCGCAAGAATAACTTGCACTGGGACAGCGGCTAGGCTAAGCTAAAGTGACAGGCTGTACACACACACACACACACTGCGCTGAAAAGCTCAGACACACACACACGAAACAGATTATAGTCAGGTTTTACTCACAGGTCAGTCGGAGGCACCGAGAGTGCGCGCGCGCACGCACACACACACACACACACACTCTCTCTCTCTCTCTCTCTGTCACGCACACGCGCGCGCGCTGCCTCTACCCCGCTGTAATTAAACGCTGATTAAACTAATGTTAAACTTCCGGAGAGACAAACCGCGGATAAACTGCTGGAGTGTGTGTGATGGAGCCGCGACGTCCAGTGTGCAGCCCTACTCTCCCTTTCTCTCTCTCTCACACACACACACACACTTACACAAAGAGCCCGGTGGGGGGGGGGGCATCCCATAATAATCCTGCACACACACACACTGAACTCAGCACAGCCACCTCGCAACCTACAGACCATAATAGTCACCCTGCCTAACACACACACACACACACACACACTGTCCCTACCCCCATAGCAACCACGTTACCATAGAGACGGCACCCCTCCCTCCCTGCCTCACTCTGCTCTGACATCCCATAATAGTCCAGTGCCATCCCATAATATACACAACTCCTAAAAACAAGGGAAGGTTGGACGTGTGTGGGGGGGGCAATACAGTCAGTCACGTGGTCTCTAGGGAAACTCTGGCACCTAGCAACCAGACCATAATAATCTGAGCAGGGCCAAGTGTCCACCTGAGAAGGATTTTAATCTGGAGATGAATGACCTGTAATCTGAGTTTATAGCCACACACACACACACATAATAACCCTACTACATCTACTATTAATATCACATTATTATTATTATTATTATACACCTGATCCTTTAGCAAATTAGCTCTTTAAGTTCTTAAACAGGAAGTGGTTTAATGTGTGTGTGTGTGTGTGTGTGTGTGTGTGTGAGACCTCAGTTGGCAGACTTAAGTGACCGTTTCAGGTCTGTACATGTCTGTACATCATCTCAATACATGTTGTGAGCTGTGACTGGAGGAGACCTGGTGAGATGACCCTCAGGCCTGGTTACAAACTGATGGTGAACATCCAGGTCACTGATACTACGCACGATGCAACACCATCCCTCCTGCTTCTCCACCTTCATCATCCTCATCACAGCCTAGTGCACTGAGAACTTCACATCCTGGACCAGGAGCTGCAGCGCCAAGGAACACAGAGTCCTGGAGAAGGTGCTGAGGACAGAGGAACCGATCAGCAGCTTCCAGCCTGTAGAACATCTACAGCAGCAGCACAGGTCATAACACACACACACACACTCTTTAACCTGCCTTATCACACGAGCCTCTGCCGCCCCCTGAGTCGTGGGATTTATATGTTGTGTGACTGCGCAGGTGAGAAAGTTTAAAATCTTTGAACAAGCCCTTTAAAAAAAAAATTTATTCAGCACTGACACTGGAGGCTCCTTCCCCAAATGGAGATCTCCTGAGAGGGAACGCCTCCATCACCATGTCTGTGTGGCGCGTGCAACGTTACCATGGAAACGATTTCGGTACAAAGTGAGGAGATGAATCAGGGGTTAATGATGGATTACAGATGATCAGGGTCTGACACACACACACACACACACAAACACACACACATACACACACATCACCATGGAGATTTAGTGTTGGTCACCAATCAGGGTCGGAGTTGTGGAGGCGGAGTCTACCTCCCCGAACACACACACACACACACACCATCCCATAATACTTGTATCATGCTCTGCAAGGAGGCAGAGTGAGCATGTAAACCACAATGATGTGACCTACTTACACCACACACACACACACACACACACACACAGATCACCTACTACTGTGTGTGTGTAGTAGGAGGGGCTAGATATCCATCCTATAATATTCTCTCAGATGTCCACCGTAACCCAATTACACAGAAGCAGGTCAGCCCTAATGTGTGTGTGTGTGTGTGTGTGTTGTTATAATGCATTATAACCTCCATCACTACAGTGAGAATAGTGGGCGTGTCCTAAAGTATGAACACTATTTTTAACACTGTTTTTATTCTAGATAAAAGAAGTGAAGAAGGAAATAAAGTCCAGGTGTTTTAATGAGAAACAGAAACAGTCTGTATTTATAAATATACAAATAAAAAAATATCAATAATATTAGTGTACACACAGAGTGATCAGACCGAGTGTAACAGGCAAACAGGAGTGTGTGTGTGTGTGTGTGTGTGTGTGAGAATAACGAGGCAGTGCTGCTGTAACCATGGCGATGAGTTTATTAAGCCCTGTGTGACACAGGTGTGTGTATGATGACAGGTGTGTGTGTGTGTGTATCACAGGTGATGAGTCTGTAATAAATATGAGATTATAATCAGTGAACATTACAGACACACTGCGCACTACACTACACTCGTTACACTCCTCACACTACAGCTCCGTGTTACAGGGTTAGTCTCCGCCTGAAAGCTTTGTCTCGTCCTGTTAGTCTGTGTGTGTGTGTGTGTGTGTGTGTGTGTGAGTGAGAAAGACACGGTTCAGGCTTTATTATCATTTTTATACATATACTTTAATGTATCGTGTAAGAAGAGATTGTAAAGTGAATTGAAGCGAAGCTGCTGATTGGTCGGCTGCTGTAACCTCTCATATGACATCATCATCATCAGGTCTGCATGCAAATCACCACTCACCTTCACCGCACAGCTGATTTACATTTAGCCACGCCCCTAAATCTCCACTAAATGACGACTAAGTGGTGAAAGAGTGCCCTCTAGGCATGGCTTGTTCTAAACCCTGCGGTACACAACTTCTCTCTCTATTTATAGGGTGCCCTTACTTTTGTCTTGATTGAATGATGAGGCTGCACTTTAATGATAAACTATGTGTGTGTGTGTGTCACTCTCTGCAGGTGTGTATGAGCACGGTGTTTCTGCACTGCTGACACCGGACCGAGCAGCACCAGGAGAATTTACAGGAGCAGCGCTGAACCACTTCGGCTCGACCCGAGCGGAAACCCGGACCGCAGCACAGCAGGTCACAGCTGTCCGGGGCTAGGCGTGATGTCCCTTTGGGGTAGGAAACGGGCGGGCACAGGGGTGAGGGGCAGAGAGAGAGAGAGTTACACTGATGAACCTCAAACCGTATGTAAATGAGTGGGTGGAGTATGGAGATGAGGGGGCGTGTTAATTTTGTAATTACGTACCGTTGCAGCGGCGGCCCGCGGTTCCCAGGACGCCGTTCTCGGGGTCGAGACGACAGAAATCAGGAGACGCGGCCAGGTAGACGAGATCTCGCGCGGCAGGCGGCTTCACACCGGGGTCCTTCGGCAGCAGAGCGGCGCGGGAGCCAATACGAGTCAGGCGCACCTGAGAAACAAGGTGACCTTTGACCTTACTGTGTATTCATAATCAGACACAATCACAGGTGTTTGTGAGAGATTGCCTGACACAGAAGCAGCCACACACACACACACCCTTCTTGTTAGTGAGTATGTGTGTTACCCATAATACCTTGCACATCATTAACGGTGCGGTGTGAAGGACACGGGCGTACCTCTGTGGCTCCGTCGAATCGCTCCTTCAGTACAGCGCCGACTCTGCGGAACGGCGGCATCACCTTCCAGCAGGTCTTAAGCTCACAGGAACCTGAAACTCCGTGACACTTACACTCCACCTGCATGTTGTGGAGGATGGCCTGGGGGGGACGAAGGGACACTCTGTCTATCAGAATCTGTTCCATGTCGTCTGTCTGTCTGTCTGTCTGTCTGTCTGCACTCACCTTCCGTCCTGCTTCGTGATTGTGGAGGTTCATTAGCGGTCGCCCTGAAGATGTGCCCTTCACTCTCTCCGCCTCATCAACAAACGTCTGAGAGAACGCCACTCCGTACGACAGATTATCTGAACACCCCGACCACTGGAATCCTGCAGGGACACACGGACATCCAGACATAAGGACAAGTGGACGGGTGGATGTGAGGACAGGTGGACATGTGGATGGGTAGATGTGAGGACAAGTGGGCAGGTGGACAGGTGGGCAAATGGACAGGAGGACAAGTAGGCATATGGACGTTTGACCAGGTGAACATGTGGACAGGTGGGTGTGAGGATAGCTGGAAATAAGGATGTGTGGACAGGTGCACATGTGGATGTGTGGACAGGTGGACGGGAGGACTGGTGGACATCCAACACAAGTAGGGTTCATATCCTGAGACTGTTTTCATGTGTCCTGAGACTTGTGTTCATCTCCTTATACCCAAATTCATCTGTGGATGAGTTTTAACCTCCTGGCAGAGGCAGCCAGACTCGGGGCGGCTCAGAGGGTTAAGGCACAGGGTTACTGATCTGAGGGTCGGCGGTTCGAGCCCCAGCTCCACCAGGCTGCCTTCCACGAGCTCCATCACTGCTGAGAGCGGCCCTTAACCCTGTCTGGTCCGCCCATGCGCTCCGCCCCCGCGGTCCCGTGGTCCGATCCAGCGCTCGCCAAGAATCTTCACACTGATGCCCCACTGATCCACACGGGGGTAAGAGGGGCTCAAACACTCTGACCTCACAACAATTACAGCGTTCACATCTGTAAGCACTGTGTGTGTGTGTGTGTGTGTGTGTGTATACACACACCCTCAGGGCTGACTCCTCTGACCTTGCGATCACATCCACACCTCTCCAGCTCCCCCCGGCTGCAGCCTCGTGTCACTGCAACAGCTACAGCTGCAGAAGAGAGGGAGTGTATAAACGCCGCCTCCCGTGTCCCTGCAACACACACGCATACACACACACACCTCTGTGAGGGCAGAGATAAAGTTAGACTAGTTCTGCTAATTATGAAGGTGATCTGATGATGTCGTCTCAGCTTCTGTTACAGGACAGTCACATGACCTCAGGCTGTTAGCGGGAAATTAGCCAGATTAACTCATATAATCAGCTAACAGCAGCACGGGATGTATTTTTAGGTAACACTGATGTGTGTATAGAGGTGTTCGAGGTATTGTGTGTGTGTGTGTGTGTGTGTGTATAGAGATGTTAGAGGTGAAATCTCTGACCTTGTGCCATGACTCGGCCGAACACGTTAACACCACGAGGAGTAGTGGAGCAGTTCCACCTCCGATTACGGAACTGATGCTGGCACTGAGAGAGAGAGAGAGAGATTTCATATTTATTATGTTTATGATGTTTATGAATGTTTATAAATTTATATATATTATATTATATTTATTTAGTTATTCATTAATGTAAAACATCCTTTACAGTTGCTTTGGCAACAATGTAATTCTTTTGCTAACATTGATATGAAATGATAAAAAAGCTCTTCTGAACTGAGAGAGAGAGAGAGAGAGAGAGAGCGCAGTATTAGCTGCAGGTTGGCGTCACCTTCCCTCATGTTTATTTGCTAGTTATTCAGTCAGGAAGTCTGCCAGCCAGAAGTCTGGTGAGATATCTAACGGCTCTTCTGTATAATAAACTGTGTTTCTGAGCTCAGACCTGACTTTTAAAGCTCGCTCTCCAAACCCCCGACACGCCCGCGGCTCCAGAATCTTAAAGCTCGTCTGCTGCGTCTCCCTCCACACCCAGCGCTCTGTGTGTGCGTTTAGGCTCACTGACCTGCTATAACATTAAGTCTCAATCATCTAGGTGAAGATTTGAGGTTCTCCTCCTTCTTCATGGCTGCGGAACAGCTCCAGAGTGTGGTGCTACCACCACCACGTTCAACAGCTGCTACAGAGCTCACCTTTACTCCTCCAAACATACCTCAGGTCAGAACTTCCTCCACAAGCCTTTCTCTTCGCAAACTTTACTGCAGGTGAAGGTGTGGATTTTGGAGCAGAAGCGTCTTTCTTTCTTTCTTTCAGTCCATGGTGATGTAAAACTGGCTTGACTGGAAACAGTGACACTGGTGTTCTGGTAACTTCCAGTTCATGGCTTGATTGTGTCGTGGTGGTTCCTGACCATTAGAACCAGTTTCCTCTCAGCTGAGGAGGACAGTTTGGGTTTTCTTCCAGACCCTGACTCAGTGGCGCCACCTCCTGATAACTCGTCCTTACAGTGTGTACAGTAGTGTGAGCTGATCCTGGAGTCTGCAGGAGTTTAGAGGTGGATCTGAGGAACGTCCCTGATGTGTGTAACTCTGGACTTTCCCTTTGCACTGTGTGTTGCTCAGTCAAGTGAGTGCTGTCTCACACACACAGTTTTTATGTCGCACAGGGAAGCTACCAGCTGGAGCTCATCATCATCATCACTAACAGGAAGTGGAGACGCCTCGGGCATCGAAGGACATTTCAGAAGTTTCAGCTCCACCGAGTAAAGAAATCTAAGTGTGTGTGTTTGTGTGTGTGTGTGATCTTATCATATACATATTATGTTTTTATTAACTATGACCTGTCTGTCTCTCACCTCGTCGATGACCATCTCAGCCGCTTTGCGTACGGACTCCATCACCTCCCCTCGAGCCCTACACACCCCCACCTGCCCCACCGACAGACCCCGCAGACGCACACACACCTCTGAGCCAGACACCGGCCGAGAGCGCGGCACACGCACCAGAGAACTACGGACAGACAGACAGACACAGAGAGATAGACAGGTGGAGAGGGAGAAGAACAAAGGCAACCACAGTTCAGCTTTAGAAACCTAGTCATGTGACCTACAGTAACTGTATATGATTAAATGTGCTGAGAGAGAGACAGACAGACAGACAGACAGACAGACAGGGCAGTGTGTTTTGGAGGAATAATTATTGCACACAAACTAATTAGTGATGTGGAGAAAGTAAATGACGTATTACACCAACACCGCCTTCAGCCCCACCCATAACCCCTCCCACAACTCCGCCCCTCGTTCTAATGATAACTAATGAATGAGGTGAAGGGTCAGGGACACATGTGAGATGGTTCATGACCAGAGTTATGGGTGTGATGTCATCATCTCTCACTTACAGCCAGTTGGTTGCCATGGCGAGGTGGGTTGCCCATAGCAACAGCAGGAGGCGTCGTCCCGTGTGATTGACAGAAGAGACAGTGGGCATCAGACTGTCTATCCCTCCGTCTGTCCGTCTAAATGTTTGTCTGCTTAGTGATCTGTCTGTCTCTCTGAATATCTATCCAGTTATCTGTCTATTTATGTGTCTGTATATCTGTCTGTCTGTCTTTTTGTCGCTCTCTCAGTCTATGTAATTATTTGTCCACCTCACTATCTTTCTATCTGTCCAGCTTTCTGTCTATTAATTTATCTGTCTGTCTGTCTCTCTTTCTCTGTTTATTAATTTTCTTAGGATTTCCCCAAATGTCTTGTCAGTTTGGTCAGTTTGGTCAGTTTATGTGTCTGTCCATCAGTCTGTCTGTCTCACTCTCTCAGGTGCAGTGTTGGGGACGCTCCCCTCATCTCTGTCAAAGCGAGTTGGCTGAAATCAGTGCAGTGTATAAATGAACAAATCAATCAATTAATCGATCAATAAATCAATCAGTTATCAGATTAAATTATTAAAAGACCACACTATAGTGCAGTGTTAGGTGTGTGTGTGTGTGTGTGTGTGTGTGTGTGTGTGTGTGTGTGTATAATCTCAAAAGTGTGTAGCTGTAAAGAAGAAGTGAGACATACCTGTCCAGGTCACCACGGCAGCCATCCAATAATAATATTAATAATAATAATAATAATAATAAAATAAAGAATAAGTCCGGCAGGACGATGATTAAACCTGCTCCAGTGATTAACACTCGGGGTGACGTCCCTGTCTCACTCCTCTCTCACTCTTGGACTTCAGTGTAAGGATCAATCACTAGTATTATTATTATTATTATTATTATTATTACATTAACTGTGTTAAGTTTCCTATAACTTCATTCGAATAATCTGTAACACTGTAATTAAAATGTTAATTAAAGTCCAATAAAGCCATCACTGAGGTTTAAATAAAGTCCTAATTGAGTGCGTGTCCTTCCCCAACACTAAACAGAACAAAACAAAATGTGTGTATTCCTGTAGAGACGGAGGATCCGGAGGAGTGTGAGGGGACGAGTGCAGAGACGAGCAGTGGGACAGGACTTATAAAGAGAGACAGGGGGAGGGAGGGAGACAGAGATGAGCTCAGCCTCGTTATTAGGGTTGTGTGTGTGTGTGTGTGTGTGTGTGTGGTCTTTAATAAATATTGGTAAATGAGTGAATCCTGGATGAGTCGTTACATTAAATGACTCCTCTGAGTGAATCAGTGAATCTGCAGCTGTAAGGAACTGAATCACGTTTTTAATAACGGTGTGACGGACACCTCGCTACGGTTACTCACGTACGGGCTGTTACTCCGTGTGTGTGTGTGTGTGGGGGGGGGGGTACATGGGAATTTCCTTGAAAACTCATGACGTATCTGTGTGTGTGTGTGTGTGTGTGTGTGTGTGTGTGTGTATGTTACCTAGCGTCAGTGAAGGCTGCGTCAGAAAATGTCACCCTTTATATCTCTTACAAAAACGACTTTTGCGTAAAACCGAGTGAAGCAAGTGATAAATATATGGAGGGATAAATACAGAGAGACAGAGAGAGAGGACATGCCCCTGTCCCCTTACCTCTTGTTTAATTTTCCCAAACTTTGTTGCTGTTCTTTACGAGTGTGCCCCCTCCGTCACTCCCTTCCTCCCACACTCCCTCCGTTCTGTCGTCCTTCACCCCTCCGTATTGTCTCAGAAGAAGGGATGACATTTAGACAAGAGGGGACCACAAATATTGGACCTGGAGGAAGAAAATAAATCACGTCCGGGTCGAGACAGAGCCTACGGTGAGACCCCGAACAACAACAATAATAATCATAATCATAATAATATTAGTTCATATTAGAATTACGTAGGTAGAAAACTCAAAGCACAATAAACACATTAAATTGTTAATAAAATTAAATTTATGTTAATCTAAGAAAAAAAACTTTTTGCAGACAAAAAGTGCAGAAATATACACACACACACAAAGGACATTGAATTGTAAGAATGAAAAGATCTAAATATTAAATGACAGGGTTCATGTTGAAACGTGTGTTAAACGTGTGTTTGTGTTGATGAGTTTCGGGATCATCAGAGTTTCAGACTCTCAGATCTCCGTCTCACTCGGGTCACTCAGGGGGAACTTCTGGTTCTGAGTTACAGATACAGTCTGAGATCTCTAATGAACAAGGAGTGGGGAGAGTGAGAGGAGAGTGAGAGAGGGGGGGGTGCGTGTGAGAGGGGAGTGAGGGGGTGATGGGGGGGGGGGAGGGGG
>JAOVVA010000045.1:1235-11481 GCA_028565275.1 Leiocassis micropogon | reverse complement strand
ATTTTACAGTAGATTATTAAATCCCACACATAACTGTTCATAACATCACTTTTACTCAACATTTAGATTCACTTATGCTGCAGGTTAAACTTAAAGTTTTAATAAATTCTGTCCAGCAGTTGATTTAAGTGTGTGTGTGTGTGTGTGTGTGCAGTACGCTGTCAAAATGTGCGGTTCATAATCTGGCACAAAACCGATCATAACTGCACTTCTACTCAACATTTTGACTTCAGGCAAAAGTTCTGCAAAACTTTCTGCCAAAAATACTGCAATAGTTTCATTAAATTCTGTTCAGACAGTTTTGCGTGATGCTGTGAGAATCATTTTTGTTAGTTAATTTATATCTGAACAACATAAAATATTAGATTTACTCATTACTGAAACATTACAGCTCGCTTCTTAACTTGTTTAATTCCCCAGAGTTAGTTCATTTATTTATTCATAAACAATTCATCATCATAGTTTTTGTTGTTGTTGTTAATAGTGCTAGCATTTACTTCATAGCAGCTAATAATGCAAAAAAAGCTGCAAAGGTTAACCTTCTACTTTTGTTTTGGAAATCACTGGCACTGGTGACTCCTTCCATACCATCAACAAGTTTTTCTTTATCAGTTGAGGTTGTAGCTTCATATTACACATGATAGAGTTGTTATTATGGAAACGGTCATATATTAGAATGAGTGAGGAAATTGTTCTAAATAAAATACTAGCTAGGCTCTTTGCAAAATATAGAAACAATTAACATTTGAGACATTAAAGGTTACCAGACTCGTTAAAACGAATGTTAAATTTGCTTTAGGTGTTAAAGTTTTAGCTGTAATCCTACAGGAAAGGAACATTTGTTGGTCTAGACAGGGATACATACATTACATTAAAGTAAAATAAACTAGTTAAATCTTAAATGATCAGAATTTGCAGAGGAAAAATGGTTTCCATTAAAGTGGGAAATTCTGTTTTAGAGGAAACTGTCTTCTGCCTTGACTCTTGAAAGTATTTCCTGTAAATGTTGAGCAGTTACTTCAGGGATGAAATTCTTTGTCCTTGAAACGTTCAAAAAAATTTCTCTGCGTGTGTGTGTGTGTGTGTGTGTGTGTTGTTATTGTTTCCCAGGGTTTAACTCCTCAGAGGAGGACCCTGATTCATCTCGAACTCCATACACAGGCACCGACCACAACCTCGGTTCTGTCTCTCAGGGCGGTTCCCCCGGCACGACCCGCCTACCGGACATTTTTGTGCTCGGGAGTGAGAGTGTACCACAGGGCGGAGCGCACTCGGGCGATAAGACCAGACTACGTGTTGTTCCACAGGAAATCGGACACAATGGACAGGAAAAAGCTGTAAGTGTGATCTTTGACCCGGTTCACACCGCCGCTACACACTCGCTCACTGACTCCAGGCTCTCGTTTACAGAAAAAGAGCACGGTTCGAGTTTCGTCAGTGTCAGAACACCAGAGCGAGGACTTTCTTCAAACACGCCGAGTGCGGTGATAAGTGTGAACACGCTTCTGCATACTACAGAAGTACACTCGGTTAATACACACAAGGACCTAACTCACACCGAGGAATCCAGAATTAGTGACCTCACCGTGATGTCATCAGCACCTACAGCCAGTCCACCTTATTTTACTACGCTTAGAAGCAGCGCTTCAGTCACAGAATCCCAGACTTTAGAATCGCCCGGATTTAACGACATCAGTGAAGTATCAGTGATGTCATCGTCGTATGCAGCCAATGAGGAGACAAGAACAACGCATAATGCAAGGACTAATCGCTTCTCTAATCACACAAACCCAAATTTGTCCATTACTGATGAATCCGACGCTCTCGGTGTCTCTGTGTCTGATCTTACGGTCTCCGAGTTCACGGCGGAAACCGAGCCGATCCGAACCCACCGCCTTCCCAGATCGACTCTTACTGACGGAAACGTTTCTAATCATACGCACTCGTCGCTTTTTGATGATCCACCGAGCACCGCGACTGAGTCTCCTACAGCCTCGGGGTCGCATCCTCACATCGATACGTCTGTGCTCACGGATAGGCACGTGGACGCTCCAGAAAACATAACAACCACGGACAGGACGAGGACGGAGGATTCCTCATACACTCTGTCTTATACCAGAGAGACGACATCACCCGACTCGACTACTGGTACACACATTTCAGTCACCGAACACACCACTCTTGAGCGCAGGAGTGACGCCGACACGCAGCATACGCAGTCTTCTGGAATTCTTCCTACACGATCGTATTTGAGTTCTGTAACATGGACGAGTCGGGGCTTCACCTGGACGCCGACCTCATACCCAGATGAGGGAGCGAGCTCAGACACACCTCACACCATCACAATACGTGGAAATGATCTCACAGCGACCATCCACGGAGATCACGCTCCATATGACAGCACGGCAACACAACCCAGAACTGAGGTCTCCACGCAGATCCAGAACGAGAACGCCATCACTGCAGCGAGCTCTCCGTCTCATCACGCTGATCCTGGAACAACAACGGTCACGCGACACCAACCAAACGTTGCTGTCACGCCACTGTCACGTCTCACATCTCCGTACGCCGCTATTAACACCAGCACCATCCACACCAGTCAGACCAGTCACCCTGTAACCACGACACACACCCCAAGCCATCTCACTACACGCAGAAACACGCCCATGGTCCCGGGGCCTGACACCATGACGCAGCAAGCACACACAGATGCCCGCTCTCATCCTGGGACACACACACCCGTGATCGCTCCGACGTCTTCACACACCTCAGGAACTCACAAAGACTGGTCACAGAAGGGGCGGGTCTTCATCACGGAGGACCAACCGGCTATCATCGGCGGTACGTATTTACACAGACACGGGTCAGACCACAGCACTCATGATGGCAGGAGTAACCCAGTTCAGGCTGTGCAGCTGTAGGAAAACAACCAGAGTTACTGTTAATTATTTTGTAATCAGAGGTTGTTTTATTCCTCTTACACCACAGTAGATTTATTCTTCGTCTCCACATTTCTTAAAAACAGTATTTTTATCACATGATGACTTAAAAATGTCAGATTTAATGTTCTAGAAGATGATTGGATGAAATGGATTGCCTTGTGTTTTAGCGGAGACGTTCCAGGTGCTGTTGCAGGTGGTATTGGAGGAGAACCTGCCCCCAAACGCAAGGCTGGAGGAGGTACTGGTGGAGTTCTGCTCCGATCCTGTAGTACACTGAGTACTTTTAACGGCTCCTCTAAAAGAAAAGGGCTGTGGCGATTAATCTTACTATTATGCTATTACTTACTATTACCTGGGATTAGCTCCTACGCCCATGCTAAGAGTGGCTCTGAGAACACATTTTTATTCTACGCTTAACTAAAAAAAAAAAATCCTAAATACAATTCTATAAATATTCTGTACATAATTCAGAATATAATAATAATAATAATAATAATAATAAAAAACTGTAAACAATATTTAAAAAATGATCTGAATGTTAGAGATTATATTAATGATGTTGACATGACAAAAGATAAAGACTAAAACTAATTTCACTTGTATTCAGCATAATTTTTTGTGTTTTTTCATATATTGACATTAATATATTAATATATTAACATCTTGTGTACTCAGGTGGAGAGTTTTTTACAGAAGGTAGCAGGATACCAGAGACAGGACGTGACCTGGCACAGGTACGGAGCTCACGGTGCACTGTCCGGGTTTAACTCTTAAAGTTTCCTTTTTACTGTTTAAAATTCAACTTTTACTCGTCAGAATTTGAATTCAACGAAATCTGTAATTAAATTTTATTTAATCAACATTCAGTCATTTTTCTCTTATAGAAACACGTTTCAGTTTAATTTTATTTGTACTGTAGGTTTTTTTTTTTTATCAATAGACATTGTGACAAGTCATCTTTACAGAATTTTTATTTATTTATTTATTTTTTTAATTACATTTTAATTATGAAAGTTGAATGATTTTGCAAGGAAACAAAATTGTACAAAAAGTCTTTATCAATTAATGCCCAAAGATCAACGGTGCAGTTTCACATAGTTACAATTAATCTTAATTAATCTTTTTAATTAATTATTTTCTTATATAAAATAAGTTATATTTTAGAGATCTGAAATGATGTGAAACATCTTGCATGAAATATTCAAGTCCACAAATGATTTTAATTTTTGTTCAATTTTTACATTGTGAAAGCTGAATTATAAATCTGATAATGTTAGTCAAAATTAAAAAATGATTTGACATATCTTATAGAACTTTTTTTTTTACAGAACCAAGATTTATATATATTATTTATATATTGATACAAAATGATTTTAGTGATTGTAGAGGTACGAAATAAACAGGTTGCAAACATAAACATTACACTTTTATTTTAATGTTCATGACTTGCAGCGCTGCACAAAACCTGGAAGTATTACTAAAGAAGAGATTTTTTACAAATATATGAGAAGTTCTTGATTTTTCAACCTGACTTTTCACGCTGATGTCCTGTGTGTCCTCGACTCTTTACGTCTCTTCTTTGCATAATCTGTTCCTCTTTGTTTACGTCTCTTGAAAAACTCTTTTTGTAAAAATTCGCATTTGTTTAAATAGGGATTATCCTTTGAAGGATAATAAATGCTTTAATACATTAATACTTTAATTATGTATATTTTTAATATAATTTCTGACTAGTAAAAATGAAAGTGTGATGATAAAGAACAGTGCTGTGATCTAACACAAACGTCGAGGTCGTCGAGGTTTGTCGTATCTAATCTCTGACTCTCATGTTCACTAAATAACTCCTCATCTGTATGTTAATTAGCTCCACATTTATTGATAATCTGAGATGAAGAAAGTGAACATTATATGTTTATGATTATAACTCCATTGTGAACTGTAAAAATCAGCTGATTTTTGATGTGCATGATAATTTAAAAACTCAGCGTGTTTTTATGTCGATGCTCAGCGGTGCAGTCCTGCAGTCTGTCGTCACGTTCAGGACGGCGGGGGCGGTCTCCTGGCTCGGGAGGGCGGAGTCTCTTCTAAAAGAGGTGGGGCTGAGACCTCTTCCCAAACGGGGGGTTTTTGTGAGCGGCATCCGGGTGAAAAACATCACAGTGGGAGGTCAGAATAACACACACATTACACACACACACACACACACACACACATATTAACACAAGTCCAGAGACATGTCCTGTACAGTCCAGGACACACTCCAGAGGTTTCTGACCCAAAAACCCATCCTATATTAATTCTATGATGCTGATTTATATTTAAGTATAAATTCTGTGGTCCAATTTGTCTTATTCCTGTGTGTCTGTGTGTTTCAGGTCTACACAGCGATGTGTGTTCTTGGTTGTTCTCATGTCCGTCTAACTTCTTCTGCATCTCTTCTGAGGGGAACGTCAGCTGCAGGTCCATGTGCCACTCTGAGTACTGCAAGAACCACGGCATCTGCGTCCATCGGACCGGACAGAACCCGCTCTGCCAGTGAGTACTGTTAAAAAAATGATGGAGTTGCTTATAACATCCTGAACCACCAGGGGGTGCCATAAGAGTGTAGAAAAAAAATGTCTGGTGAGGTTTTGTTCTAAGCCCAATTTTTGTTTTTAACAAAAATATGCATTTTCTATATTTATGGCGCCCCCTTGTGGTACAGGGGCTGTAACTGACTGACGTTACTGCACATCACTCTGTCACACGGTCATATGACACATCAACAAGGTTTGTGTGTGTGTGTGTGTGTGTGTGTGTGTGTGTGTGCTCTAGGTGTCCTGTGGGTGAGGATTTCTGGTTCATGGGGCAGCGCTGTGACCTCCGTATGACCCGACAGAGACTGGCTGGGGTGTGTTTCGGTGTTTTGGTCTCTATAGCGGCGCTGATGGCGCTCCTGGCTTACCTAGCCGTGCTGCGCTTTAAGAGAATGCTTATTCAGGCCAAGGCAGAGCAGACACAGAGCAGGTAACACACACGCACACACACACACACACACGCATGAGGTGTTATTCTGGTCGTGCTGTTGTTATTGGAAAGTGTGAGCAGGAAATCGTTGGCCCGTCAAAACACACCAGCAGGGATGAGTGGGAGTGTCATAAACACACACAGGGCTTAAAAAGTGTATTTGTGTGTGTGTGTGTAAGTTATCGCAGGTTTAACCACTTTGACGAGCTCTCGGCCCGGTTCTGGAGGCGGTCCTGGCCCGGATCGGCGGACTCGCTGGATAACACCGCCTTCAGCCACTCTGACGAGTTACTGCACATGAGGGCGCTGGACCGTCCCTGCTGTTACCATGACGACACACTCTCCATCGCCTCCACCTACCCGGATAGTGTTACACACCTCAACACGGTGTATCCACACGGGTGGGAGTTTATCATTTATACACTTCACCATTACAGGACTTTATTGAGGAGCTTTTTTTTTTTTATATTTCTTGAACAGGTCACATTATTACTTGGGGTTGCCAGATATCAGCTGCATATCCATCTCAGCAACATTTCAAAACCATAAAATATTTGGATGCACTTTTCTTTTCCTTCCTGAGAAAAGTGTGACTCTGGTGTTCCTGACCAACAAAATTTCAGCAGCCATGGAGTTCTCTTATATGACTGGAAGGTCAGAGGTTCAAGCCCCAGAATCGACAAGTTTCCCCTGTTAAGTGTATCTGCTCTGGTGGGAGGGGTGGCGCTGCATCCCTGCCGACCTCGCTCTGCGCCCTTTCCCCAAGCTTCCTCCCACGGCTATGTGAAAAAATAATTTCACTGTGCTGAAAGGGTGATATGACACACAATCGAATCTTAATCTTAATCTGGGGTAAAACTACCACCCTGGCAACCCTGGAGTTAACTGTCCTGTCTGCTGTTGCTCCTCCTCCTGCACGGAAAGTGTTAATTCAGTGAGCATTGGGCAGCGTGATTCCCACCACAGTGGGCTGTTATGTATTACTGCTTGTTTGTTGCAGTTCCCCCATTAGACCACTAGGTGTAATAATAATTCCACAGAGCTTATTGATTAAATGAGGAAAGGTCCGTCTGTAGGAAGATAATAATAATTGTGAATAAACAGCTGTATGATTGTGTATTTTTGTGGTGTGTGTGTGTGTGTGTGTGTTGCGTTAGCTCTCAGTATCACTGGGACATGAGCACGTGCAGCCTAGCGGACGGCGTGGTCGACTCGGGGAAGGCCAGCGACCTGTCTGTGTGCAGCTGGCCCATCGAACCCATCCAGTGGACGCCTTTCCCTTTATTACAGCAGCTCACAAACACAAACACGGTAAAACACACACACACACACACACACACACACACACACACACACACACACACACACACACACACACAGGTACTGTATGGTTATGTGGTGTGATGAGGTGTGTTGTCCTGCTCGTCTCAGGTGAAACCCGCTCGTCCCCGCTCGTACTGTGAGGGCATGGAGCTGGTGGGGCTGGAGAAGAGCCGCACGGCGTAGAGAGGGAGCGGCGCAGGTCACGACACACACTCGGCACTCAGGACACGGCGGGGGGGATGGGGGTTACTTGAACATTGTGTGTAACGCAGCACGGCTTGTATACTGTGGGGGGCGCTCTTTCTTTATGAAAGGTTACAGTGGTGTTTATTGACTTTATTTGAATTAAACATTACTCTTTATAAACGTGTGTGTAGACGTGTGTTTTTATTTGTGTAGACATGAGTGTGTATATGTGTATAGACATGTATATACTTTGTGTTTGTATATGTGTGTGTAGACATTTTAATGTGTAGGTGTCTGTCTGTGTGTGTGTCTGTAGACATATAAATGTGTAGATATTTTATTCTGTGTGTGTGTGAAAGAGAGTTTTTACTAAATAAACATCCCTGAACACTGCACTAAACACACACACACACACAGAACCCAGATCAGTTGACTCCAGACAGTTATTTACATTCAGTCTGTAAAGTTGATGTATACATCCAAAGAAGGTTTTATTTCACTACTTAAAGTACTTTTTTTTTTTTTTTTACATTTTCTTCAGCAAAACATTAGTTTTTAATTTCCTGTTAATTTCCTGTTTTGTTTAAAGCATTATTCATTGTTTTAAAAGGGCACACACACACACACACTCTCATTCACACACAATTTGGCAATGCTGTGTAGAAACACTGCATAAATGTTTACAGTCAAATGTAATAATTTTGTATTTTCAAAGATCTCTTCTCTTATAACCTACTAGAGGATTACCCGTGGCTCTGCCCGTGTACATGCGGGATACCCGCGCCTTCGCCCATGTACATGAGGGTTACCTGCGGTTCCGCCCGCCTGTGTGCTACCATTAACTGTGAATGGAGTGTGTGGTCACCTCAGTGCCGCTCCTCACACTGCTCCAGTGTTTACTTGCATCTGCCTGTCGTATGTGCTATAGAGGCTCTGCAGTCTGATCCGGGGTTTCAGTGGCCCGGAGCTCGGCCTGACGTACCCGTTGAGCTGCGGATGACGCTGCCTATTGTTACATTCTGTGAGGAAAGTCTGTGACACGATCATAGTAGGACAAAAGCTGACAATCACACACTGGTGGCTCAGTAGTAGGTGTTTCGCCTGCCATGTGGAAGGCCCGGGTTCGATTTCCAGCCAGTGCCCAAACCCCAGCTACTGGATGCAGTGCCGGTCCCAAGCCCGGATAAAATGGAAGGGGTGCGTCAGGAAGGGCATCCGGCGTAAAACCTGTGCCAAGTTGTAGTGCGGACCGGATATTCCGCTGTGGCGACCCCTTGTCGGGAGCAACCGAAAGACCAACAACAACAACACGAGACTACCTGTGCTAACACCACCGCCCGCTGCTCAAACAAGCAAACAGAATTTTTGATTTATATATAGATGTCAACACTGTCAGATAGGAATCTTTGGTGTTTATGTATTTTTTTTTTTTTAGTCAATTGTTCCCACAATAGTTTATTCTATTTAGATATTACATTTCTTAACATTGAGGAAGATTGTATCAATAGGATTACTACTATTTTTTATAACTTAGAGGAAGCCAGTTTTGTATCCTAATTAAACTCTGGTAAAAGGTGCTGCATTGAATGTTGAAAGAATTATAAGAATTAAATATTTAAAAAAAACTTGATTATTATGTTTTTAAGAAAATAAATGTAATTAAAATACATCTTTTAATGTCTGACAGTTTCACATAAATCGTGTAATTTCTGTCATTTGTACAAAAATATTACAACTGGGAATTGTTCCAAAACAGGGTTTTAAAAAAATATACCATTATTTATAAAGACTTTTCAAAAAATCTTTAAAGAGTTTTCAAACCCTGTGTTTTGGAAACCTTGTCCCAGTTCTCAAGAATGGCTTGAACATTTTCTTTCTTTCCTTTGTTTAAAATGTTATTATTCCTTTCTTGCTCTTTCGTTAAAAACATTTTAAAATTATTTTTCTTTAGACCGTTTTGCTTCAATTCATCTGTTTATTTTAATGTAATTTATTTGGTTAATTTAAAACCAAATAATCTTCTTTTAGTGTCTTTTCTTTATTTTTCATTCCTCTTAAACATTTTTCTTTCTTTAATACATTTTATTAGCTTTAAAATAAATAAATGCTTTCTTATTTTTTTTTTTACTTTAATTCCCTTTATTATAGTTTTTAAAAATCTTTTTATTCTCTTTCTGCAAAACTTTCTTGTCCCCCCTCTCCTCTCCTTTGTGTGATATATTTAGTTCCCTCTGTCCCCAGACTGAGACACATGAGGACACCCTGATATTCCAGTAGTGAGTATTACTGTAGCTGCACTGAGAGTCCAGGTGATGGTCCAGATACTGATTTCTGTCTTTACCTCTGCAGGAGACACACACTAGTCTAATGATTTCTCTTAACATCATTGTGTATTTTATTCCAGGTTTTGTACCTGGGTGAGTCGGAGTGCTCAGACTGGGGCTGTGAATCCGCTCCTCCGGGGTTTATTAATCATCATCATCATCATCATCATCATCATTTATTTATTTATTAAATACATTGTAGAAATGAACTTCTATTTACAATGTCACGAGCGCGCGGTGAGCGTGAGCAGTGTCACACCGGTGTGGTTCTCCGCGTGGCGGCGCTGTTGCCGCGCAGAGACGGGAGCGCGCAGGGGTTCTGCTCGTGACGCAGCTCGCGGCTGTGCGCGTGGAAGGCGAGTCCGTTCTCCGCTTTGATGAAATGCGCGTGCGCGAGCGCGGGGGGCGTGGCCGGCGCGTAACGGAGCGAGCGGAGCGCGACCTGGCCGTCGCCGTTGTCGGTGC
>JAOVVA010000044.1:24905302-24938020 GCA_028565275.1 Leiocassis micropogon | reverse complement strand
CTTTTTTTACAATTGTGTAGGCATGCAGGATGAGATGTGTCAAATAAAAAATAGCGTAAACTTTAAAGATACTGTAAGTGAAAAAAAATATCAATGAACTGAAATGAGTTCTAAATGAATGAGTGAAATGTGATTTAAAGAAATAAATTTACTAATGATTACACTAGTTACAGAGCAAACTTAAATCATGTCTATCTATGTTTTTCCAAACCATATAATGTTTCAGTGCAAACCCATGTGGTGTAGCATTTATCATCAACCATAATGCACCATGGAAATAAATCAGCTTCTAGTCTACTTAACATTAACATTCTTTGGCATGTTAGCTAAGCTTTATGTGTAAGCTGAGCTGCGCAGTTTTAACTGCAGGAAGTCTGACTGCTCCACGTGACTGCTTCCCATGATCTCCTGCCTGGCTTTAAGGCAGCCTCCCCAGCCGTCCGTCTTGTGATCGTAAGACTCCGTTTCACACCATCTGACAAGCTGTTGTCTCTGCTGACTAGAAGCTTTTATGCTGTCTGTCTGGTCAGATTACTGCAGCATGCTATAAACCTGCCCAAGACAAAGCGCTTGCTAAAGATATGTGCTTTTTTTTTTTTTTTTTTCCCATATACACTGCCCTGTCCAAAAAAAAAAAAAAGTCACACACACTAATATTTCTTGGACCACATTGTTGCTTAGATTACAGCCATAGCATGCTATAAACTTAAACTATACTATACAGTAAACATAAACTTCAATAAGTTTATGCAATGTCATAACGTTTATTTTTCACATTAATTTCTCTCCAAGATCCAAGATTGTATTGATGATTGGAGAGTCGGGGCTGCTGCATAAAACCTTCTCCAGGTTGGACTCTGGACTCTGTGGTGGGCAATACATGTTTGATAAATAATAATGTCTCATGCAGCTCACGCTTTCACAATTTGAGTTCACAAGATGAATCCTGGCATTGTCATCTCGGATCATCCCAGGGAAGAAAAAAAAATCCTTTGATGGAAAAATCAATAACGATGCTGAACCTACACCTGACCAACGGAAGCACCTCCAGATGATGTACGGTAGGCCATAGACATGGTGGGTGCATTAGTTCGTCTGCTTTTCTTCTCTTACCCTGATGTGTCCATCACTCTGGAACAAGGTAAAGCTGGATTCATCAGATCACATGACCTTTTTCTAATGCTCCACAGTTCATTTTTTTATACTGCCTAGAAAACTGAAGCCTTTTTTCCTGATTGGCCGCACTGATAAGTGGCTTCATTAAGGCTACACAGCTGTTTAGTCCCAATCCCTTGAGTTCTTCTCGTATTGTGAGTGTGGACATGCTCTTACTTTAACTAAGCTGTGAGTTCTGCTATTTTTCTTTATCTATCTTCTTTTTTTTTCTTTTATTTTATATCCTTCTAGGTTTTAATGATGTGTTTTACAGTTCTTAACCCAATTTCAGTAGATTCAGCAATGTCCTTAGTTGTTTTCTTTGCTTGACTCAGGCCAAAGACCTGACCCTTCTGAATCAGAGTAAAATATTTGCCGCGACCACAGGATATGTCTTCTGACATGGTTGATTAAGAAATGGGAAGCCACTCAATGTATCAGTTAAGGTTAAATAACCTGCTGGCAGCTGAAGCGTATTAATCACTGCAGTAATTATCCAACGGAAGGCTCTTAACTATTTGCTTAGTTCAATCCAGGTGGTGGCTTCTTTTTTTCTTTTGGCAGGGCAGTGTATATATTTCTGTTTGATTTGGACGTCTTTTCGAGTTTATTTTATGTCTCTGGCATCTAATGTTTTCCTCCACATGTCTGTCCATGCTGAGATCCTCATTAGTGTGACGTCTTAAGAAGAGATCACTGAAAGAGTGTAGGACTTATATGAAGGTATCACTGTAACCAACGGTAATTACTCTCAAAAGATTTTAGAAATGATACATTTACATTTGGACATGCCATTATGAAGGGTGACTTAATAAAAGCGCTTTCAACAAATACAATACGTCCTCGTACTGATTCACTAGGTCATGACTATCAGTCTTAAAAGCCTGCTGGGAAGGTTAGTATAGAAGGCAAAATACAGACAACGCAATCATAATAAGTTAAGTACTCCATGAAGGGCTAAGTCCCTTATTTAAAGTCTGTCATTGATGTTTGGACATCTAAAGGAAGTTCATTCCACCACCTCTCGATGATGCATGTCTTGACCGTACCCAGAAAGATGGTGGCAATTCTTTCATAGGCAAGCATTCATGTTTTAAATCTGATGCAGGCAGCTATTGGAAGCCAGTGGAGAATGTGTAGTAATGGGGTGATATGGGAGAACTTAGAAAGGTTGAAACCAAGCCATGCAGCTGCATTTTGTATCAGTTGCATCAGCAGACCTGCCAGGAGTGAGTTACAGTCTCAAAATGACAAGGGATTGAACGAACATGCGAATTGGATATAAATGAAGTTTCGTGAACTTGGTACGAAGGTGTCCGTTCAGCAATGTGAGAAGGAGGACAGTTGGTTATCCATAAGTACCCCAAGGTAACACGGTGAAATTGCGTGCTGGGAGTTGTCCATGGAGATCACAAGATTCTGACCTTCAGCTGAATCACCTGGGAGGAGCAGGAGTTTAGTTTTGAGTTTCAGCTGATGAGCTGCCATTCCGTGATGAGATGTCTGCCAGACATGCTGAGATCTGAGCAGAAACATGAGTGTCTTAGGGGGGTTAAGGAGAGCCTAAGTGCAGTTCGCTGCATAGCAGTGATATGAAAAGCCAGACAAACAGGGTCGGGGTCAAGGCCAATGTCTGAAATAAGTGTTCTTCAATAGTTTCCTGTTCGAGGTATATTTAAGGGCATTTTAGGCACACAAGCAACACTGTTTAAAGTCTAGCTAATTTAATTGGACAATCGTATATGTTACTTAGTGTTGACACTAGAAACTCCTTCACAAAATGTTAAAGAAATACTGTATATACTTTTTTTTCTCAAAACATGCTACTGTAGCACAGACTGATTGCATGAAATCATAAAGTTGTTGTGATGGGATTTTTACAATATTGTACACCAAGCATATTGGATGAACAATGACACGTGACTTTTATACTTGATAACCTTTCTTTGTCATCAATCGGGAGCCAATAAAACGGTCTTCCAGGTTTTTTTTCCAGGTTCTTGCAAGAGCTCTGTTAAAGAAAATGTACTGAACCATTCAGAATGTCGCGTCCTACAGCTCTGTGTTATTTCTAGTGTTTAGCATGTAGCTTATGTCGTCAGATGTGCCGTTTGCATATGGAAAAGTCAAATAGTGGAAAATCATGCTAGACTCAAGACAGAAAGTCAAATTCAGATTAAATATTAACTGAACCAGCATGTGAAACTACATATTGTGTCAAATAAGGTCATGTTCCACCTCTTTAGATTCTCAACGCTGCCTCTTTTTACCCCTTTTTTCCTATGTAGGGCTCATGTGGTATAAAATATAGTATGTTACTGTATATGTATAATATCATATTGTTCAATAGTCAATTATGGTTCTGCTAATTAGTTCTCTATACTAGTCGTCCCATCCCTACTCTTTTTTTTTTTTTAAACCATGTAATGGAGAGCTTTTTCTGGCCCTAAAAATGTGTTTCATGTGCACCGTGAGCATTCGTGTGTCTGTTGGCCCCCAGCTCTGTTTGACTCTCTTCTCTCCCTGGATTCTGTCTGTCCACATGAATATTTTTCTCGGCTCGGAGAGAATTGGCAACAGTCGCCGCTCGGTTCCCATCACCTTCACAGACTAAATAAACAGACAGAACCACCCAGCGAGCCCGACCGAGCACAGCGACCTCTGTTTTCTTTTCTTCTCTGTGCACGTTCCCTCCCCCCTCCACCGCCTTCTTCTTTTCTGCCCTGTTTGACTCTGCCTCTTTGTTCGGTAGTGACGGGTGATTCCTGAATGAGTTTTTCTTGACTTTTTTTTTTTTTTTTTTTTTTTTAATGAATCATTTTACGACCCTTAAGCCAAACCAATTTTTTTATAAAGAAGCAGTCAAACATGACAGGAATAAAACTTATAACAGTCCACTTGTATAAGAAAGAATTAACTTGGTAGTGACTTTTCCATTGCTACACCTGGGTGTACTTTACCACACTGAATTCAGGAACTTTATTATCACCTATAAAAAAAATACCCAGGTTTCATCTCCTCAAAAGCAGTTTGTTTACACAGCTGATGAATGACTCTTCAAAATGTCCCGTGTCTCCATAAAGACTTAATTCTACTACACAGATTTGGCATTGGCATGAAGGAACCCAGTGGGTATCTCAGGTTGTCTGCAGAAGGTCTTTAAAACTCAAGACTCAAGAGGTCTTTCATCATCTTTAAGTATTCGGGGATGACTTGAGTATGGGAAATTTACAAAGTTAGTCCTAATGATGGCTGATCTGGTAACAAAAGGGTCTTAAAGACATCCTTCAATAGGTCTCGAGTTTTGGTGATGTCCCGCAATCGTACCTGTGCCTACTGGGGTTGAAATAGTGCTACTTGTTTTTCTTTTACGACTTATCGAGCACAAACTCTGGCTTGGTGGATAGTCACAACCCTGACCAGAAGAGTATAAAAAATAGTCAAGGTAACAAATCCCATGATAAAAACTCTGTGGATATGAATGTCACACTATAATACTGTACATAACAGCACAGACAAACATGTCACACAATCCTTTATTAGCATGTAATCTAACTAAACAATGACACAATTGAAACAATGAAGATGGCACAGGAAATTAGTGCTTGTTGTACTTTGGTAGAGCAACACCATTATTTAAACGTATTGCCTATTTTAATAAGAACAACACCATTATTTAAACGTATTGCCTATTTTAATAAGAACAACTCTACAACAGGGCAGTACAGTGGCTTAGTGGTGAGCGCTGTTACCTCGCACTTCCAGGGTCCGGGTTTGATTCCCACCTCCAGTCTGTGTGCGTGGAGTTTGCATGTTCAATTCAATTCAATTTTATTTATATAGCGCTTTTAACAATGGTCATTGTCTCGAAGCAGCTTCACAAAAATGAAAAGAAAATTTGAAAAGAAAATTTATGGAAGTGTGTATGTGTGAGAAAAATGTGTCTAGATAATAATGAGATGAATGAATGAAATGTCTCTGATGAGCAAGCCAAGGGTGATGGCGATGGTGGCAAGGAAAAACTCCCTGAGATGGCAATAGGTAGAAACCTTGAGAGGAACCAGACTCAACAGGGAACCCATCCTCATAACGGATGGAAATTATATAACATCATGTGTGTTATGCAGGTGAAAGTGCAATATAACAGAAGTTCTTTAAATTAACATGAAGTCAGTTCAACATAGGGATGAGTCAGCAGGTGTAGAGGGCAGATGGGGTCTGGATCACTGGAAGCTCAAGAGCATCATTTGTAGCTCCAAACCATCATGAAGCAGAATCCAGCTGGAGCTGGTCCTTCTCTGGATGCTTCAGGATCCTCGCGGGGTTGGCCTTTGTCTACTGAAGCTGGCACAAGCTCCAGATGCCTCGGGATGGGTAGAAAAATAAAGAACAGATGTCTGTTAGCGTAGTTGCCATTCAGGATAGATGTACTGGAGTATGAGGTTATGAGGCATGTTCTTCTCATGCTTGGTGGGATTCCTCTGGGTACTCCAGTTTCCTCCCACAGTTCAAGGACATGCAGATTAGACTACTTGGCGTTCCCAAATTGCCCACAATGTGTGTGTATATATATATATATATATATATATATATATATATATATTATATGAACTGTGAACTGGTGCCCTGTCCATGGTGTACCCTGCCTCCTGCCCAAAGTCTCCTGGGATAGGTTTCACATCCCCTTGACCGCGTATCAGGATAAGCACTGTATAAAATGATTGAATGAACTTTAAAACGTTCTTCATTTAGTTATCCAGTCAGCCAATGATAATGCAACACAACACATACACTCATATAGATACAGGTCAAAGTTTACAGATATGATGTTCATGTCAAACAGAAAAAAAAAATCATGATCTCAGTGATTGCTCCTGTTGGTGCCCGATGGGCTGGTTTGTGTATTTGAGAAGCTGCTAATCTTCAACAAACTTCAATCAGCCTTAAGGGTTTCTCCTCAATGACGTGAAACTAATTTGGAGATCTAACTAAACTGAAGACAATATGTCAAACCTGATGTATGTATAATGTTTCAGTATACAGGGTCATGGGGGGGCCTGGAGCCTATCCCAGGAGACTTAGGGTGCACACTCTGGATGGGGGTGCAATCCATCACAGGGCACATACATAAACACATTCACGCACTCATTCACACACTACGGGCAATTTGGGAACGCCAATGAACCTAATCTGCATGTCTTTGGACTGTGGGAGGAAACCGGAGTACACAGAGGAAACCCACCAAGCACAAATAGAACATTCAAACTCCATGCACACAGACCCTGAGGTAGGAATCAAACCCGGACCCTGGAGGTGCAAGGCAGCAGTGCTAACTTTAATAAGTGAGACTTTTTTTTATTCATTTCTAAGCATGTAACATGCTTCTCCAGCCATTAGGGGGCAGTCAAACTGTATAAATCCAGGGCTTCTAGTGAGGCACATTCAGTATTATTATTATTAGGTTGTTTTTTTTTTTTTTTTTAATATTTGAACTCCTGGCACATCTGGGGAAAAAAAATGTAACCAGCATCCTAGAGCGCTTAATTACTTGGCTTTAACATGAAAGGAACTGTAGCGGAGCAAAACTGCAGACTGAAAAGTGCAGATAAGCTACCAGAGGCAGAAATATTTAGCAAATATTTAGTTAGCTTCTTTTCCACTACCACATTCATATATCTGAGTGCAAAATGCCTTTAGTGTGAATGAATTCATCTACTGTATTCTCTTTTGAGCTGCTTTGTGCGAAGGAATGAGGTGCGCCCCACACACTTGGCAGGGTTGGGTGTTACAGGCGGGTGATATGTAGCAGGCGTTGGCAGCACTCCTGCCTGTCAGGCAGCACTGTTTAGGACCATTTCAAATCCTCAACGCTACATGGACAGCACACTTGTCAACACAGGTGTGCAACCACAGCTACTCACTGAGGCAGCGGTTTATTAAACACACAAATGAACGGCCAGTTTTCATTGCTATTTGTAGTCCTTCTGACGCAGACTGTCTTTATTTGGCCTGGCATGGGCCAAGTACATTGAGCCATGTGATACGCAGCAAGTCAGCGTATGTAGGGGATGTCCATGCTTCCTTTTTTTTTTTTTTTTTTGCTCATGCCAGTTATGCGGCCTGGTGGTTAACACTGTCGCCTTGCACCTCCAGGTTCCGGGTTCGATGCCCTCTTCAGAGAAGAAGCCCCCTGGATCCTTAGTTTCCGAGGAAGAGTCAGCTGAGGGTTCAGGATGATATATCAGGACAGGTTTGATATATCCACTGTGATGGATTTCAGCGATGAAAGCCATGGTAATTTGAATATTTGGTCACTTCCTGTTTTGTCCAAGTTCGACAGATTCAGTGTGCTGTAAATTTTTGAGACAACTGTGCTTTAAAAAGCATAACTAATCAGTTTGGTACAGTCATTTGTCCTTGAACTATGTTAGTTTAATCATAGCTAAAAAAACAAGCTTGTGAAAGAAATATATTCGTTTTTAGTATTCATTAACCTATGAGTAGCCTTATTCTAGAATTATTGGCACGCATTAATTTAGCGGGCTTCTTTGGCAACGTAGCAGCACTGAGACATCATTATCATCATCTCCTGTAATGCTAGATGAGATTGAAGAAAGCAGAGAAAGAAATATAACAGGCTCTTCCATCTCTCCAGATCCTCTATGAGCCTCCATCCTTTTTACTTTTCCCCAAAGTTTTGAATAAAGTTTAGGTCAGGGGAAAAGACAAGACATGACAAGCGCTTGATTTTTTTGGATTCGGACATATTGTTCGGATTCATGTCATAACATGACTATCCAACCACAAACCAACCACAGCTTCGTGGACAGAGGCAGCCAAATTTTCATAATTTGTCAAATCTCTTGCTGCTTCATGGAGTGTATTGGAGGAAACGAATCACACCATCACAGATCCGCCATGCTAAACAGTACATTCTTTTATTTATAACCCTTCTTTATTCATGCCAAACCCATCTTGTTGCCAAACAGCTCTGTTTTTGTCTAATCTGAGCATTGGACCTGGTTCTAATCAGTTGCAGTAGTGTCTAGTGAGCTCAAGCCACTTACTTTTGTGGTTAGATGAAAGAAAAAGCTTTCTTCCTGACACGCCTTCCCATTTTTTTTAAAACTTTTTTTTGGCATTGAGTTTGCATTTAATTATAGATTTGGAGACTTGGTGACCTCAAAATGCTGCTACCTTCTGCAAATCTCTAACTATGATCCTTGAGAAAATAAATATTTGCCACTATAATCATCCTCAAAATAGAAATAAACAAAATAGACTTGCATTCTTTTCCGAGCAGGTTCATCACAGCTGCAACTGTTAGTAAACATTAATAAAACTAAATGTAATTATTGCTATTAGGATTTATGATGGACTACACAATTTTCTTTCATTTGGTTTGTGTGTTCTTTAATCTTCCCCAAGGTGTTGCATGACTACTGAAATAAAACTGAAATGTAAAATTCACTCATACATTTCATATGACATAAAGTTAACAAACCACAAAGACTTTGTTTCATTTTTTTTTTTCTGGTGCTGACTGTAAGTAATGGCACACACCTAGGTACATACATATTGTATGTACAACCATGGTTAATGAATTAAAAAAAATTCAGCCTAAACAGCACCACCTGGTGGATAATTGCAATTATGTTCCAGTATGAGTTTTTTTTTTTCTCCCTGTCTCATATAAGTACCAGACTGCAGTACTGTTTCTTCCCTCTCCTGGTGATTAGACATAATTCTTCCCACTTCTACTCCTTATTGTAGCATACAATCTTCACAGTCTAACATCACAGTCCTGAGCCTGCATTTGCACATTCCTTACAGTGCCCATACATGGGCAGAAACTTAAACCCAGAGCACCCCAGGACACATGTGGCCCCGCTCTCAACGCCCCTCAACATGCTGCGCCTGGCCACATGAAACAGCATTGCCAGTCTCCTCTCTCCCTTCATTACGTTTTATTACCACTTGCATGTGTTTAATTATAATCCTCGGGGTCTTTTAAACCAGAGTGCCATACAGTGCACAGCGCCGTATGATTATTACCCGTTTCGTTTTAGAACCCGAGACTCTGCTGTGTGCTGTGTGCTGTGGCGCACAATTTGTAGGCAGCAGCCCATGGAGCAGTCTAAAGCAGAACCCTGACATGACTGGCATTCGAGCCATTATTGTCTTAACCGAGCATACCACTTCTAAACACTGGGTTTGCATTACAAGCACACATTTGGGCCCTTCTGCAAACAACACAGGGCCAGAATGAATCAATTAAACAGGCATTCCGTGGGTTCCTGTTTATTTAAACATGTTTACGCGGCAAGGGGCCTGTCTGCGAATTCATATTGTTCCCGCTCAAGAGGAGGAGAGATGAGAGATTGCAAACACATTTGTTAGTTTGAAGCAAGTTGTATAAATATTGATGGTGGGATTGATTGTAATTAGGCGTCTTGGATGTATAGCTCAGAGCTGAAATATGCAACTCACAGAAGACTATTTCATCATTAGTGTGTTCATTTCCACAGCACCGCACTTGAGGCATTTTACCGAAGACTGCCTTTCATTATATAGTCGTCAGATATGCACTCTGGCTTGGTTTCATTGTAACGAAAAGAGTACATCGCAACATGGACTATAACTCTGTAACATGTAGGACGCTCGGGCAAACTATCCCTAAAAAAAGGAAAACTATATAAAAAAAAACCTTCTTAAAGCAAAACAGCTAGAAAAAGAATTTATACAACTCTATCCAGTCATCTTTTTGACCACCCAAGAAGTTGAACAGATCATAGGTTGGACTCTTTTGATCTTAACACTGATCTGATTTTAACTTCCTCCTTCTTGCCACACACACACACCTCTTTCTTTAGCACTTGCTTTGCTTTTTGTGATTCCTGCCACCTACGCACAGCGATCAATTGTTAAAGATGCCAGCTGCCTGTACGTTTAGGCTATTTAGAGCATCTTTCACTGGGTGCCAGATGTCATGCTCTATTTTCCAACAGTTTTTTTTTTTTCGTTTTGTTTTGTTTTAAACATTTCCACCAGCCCAATTTACACACACACGCACACAAACTTACTCATCTCCCTCAAACCGACACCCACACTTCTGCTGTGCTGACTTCCTGTCTTTACCAATCTCGAGCCTAATCTTTCCTGATAAGAGCGATTCTCATGAAGCCTATAGGGAAGTCGCTGAAGTCATATTTCGTATCAGAGTCAGGAGGGAAATATCAAGCACCGCTATCTTAAGTATTCGGAGACATGGGGAGAAACTGGATGGGAATCTTTAGCTCCATGTTTTCCCTGACAGTTGAAAATTTTATTTAAGAATAATAATAATAATAATAATGAAATATCACTTTCTCAAATTTCTCCTAATTGAATGTTTGAGTAAAGAAATAAATCATTTTTAGAAATGTAATAACCAAACCCCAAAAATAAGGAAAATAATCAATAATGACCATGCCACACTTCATTATTTTCCAATAATACATATTGAAGTGTTTTATTTCTCTTAAACCACAACAATTTTTCCCCATTTTTTTTAAGTTACCATTGCGGGAAAAAAAAATCAGCCTGTCATATTTGGCTGTTTACTAAGAAACCTCTTTTGTCCTGAAAACACACGCTAAGATTACACCTTTACTTGAGACGGTTACAAAGCGGACACCAACGAGCCCTTTCAGAAACGTTATCCGGTCAGAACCTGCACACCATATCAATCTATTTAATACAAGTGTGTTAATATAAACCTACTGTATAAAGATTGCAGTTACAGGAAATTCTGACCAATCAGAATGATGCACTGGACAGGACTGTGGTATATCAAGGCATAGACATTTTTTTTTAGTTATACATTGTTTAGTTTAATAAATATATGTTTGCATCGCCCAAAAAAAAAAAAAAGATCCTACAATCCTCTTAAATATATGCCCAAGGAAGTATGTTTTTTTTTTTTTTTTTAAGCACACAAAATGCATAACTTGGAAAGTACTGTAACTTGAAAAGCCAGAGGTGTATCAGATTCAGACATGTGAGGCAGTGTTGTGGGAGGTGGAGGAATTTACAGTGCACGCCTTTCATCTGCATAGGTGGTCTCAGTGCACACGGGAACACTCGCCTCCGGACTCATAACAATCAAACAGGAAATGTGAAGCCAGGTTGTTACGCCATACCCTCCCCCACCGCACCTGAGCAGCTTGTTCACTCAAATCGCCTAACACCTCAGCCCAGCCAGGCACACACAATATACATCCTGTTGAGCCCTGAGAGCAAAAATCCCTGCGTCTTGTACAGAATATCACTTCTGGGTGACATTTTAATCTACATCTACTGTATTTCAGTTACACGCCTTGTATATAACAACCGACAAAGGCTTTTAAGAGGAAGAAGTTGAAGAAAAAACAGAACCACATTCAAATAGATTTTTTTTTAAACATTTATTTTGTTAGTTGTATTCTTATTAAGGGTGAAGGGAAATGATGGTCACACAAAAGTTGTGTGTATATTTTTTTCTCTTGCACATGGATTTATGAAGTCAGTGTTTTAGACAACAAATAGATATTTGAAGGAAGAAAGGCAACACAAGGTGGACAGTGACAACCGCACCCCCCTCCTTCATTTTCCAAACAGAATTTCTCCTCATCTAACAGCAAATAAAAAAAAATGAAAACCTCCACTCCAACCAATTTTACACCCAACCCACCCCAAAAAAAGCAACAAATAGATATAATTATATATATATATTTGCATTTGTAATATATTTACTCTTTAAAAATATAACATCAGTCTAGTGACTAACATCTGTACAAACTACAAAAATAAAACTTTTTTTCATATAAATAATTCATATGGCATGACATACATTTCAAATAGAAGTACAGGACCCCCATCCCCTAATCTTTCCAATCTCACCATGCACGTACTTCATGTACATGTATACCGTGGATTGCTTGCTTGACTTTTGTGTTATGTTATTTTATTTTATTTTTTTATTTTTTTATTGTTGTTGTTGTTTAGATTCAGTAGCTACATATTGTTCTGTTTCTAGTTCTGTCACAAAAAAAAAGCTGCCACTTAAATCTAATGTTTCCCTGGGTTTAACCTGGCAGTGTTGTGACCAGTATTGAAAAACTTAAAATCGAAGAGACAGAAAAGAAGAAATACTGGCTTGAATGAGCTCCATGAGTGATACACTGGCCTAGCTGGAGAAACTGCGTGAGAACGACTTAATCTAGCATTGCACAGGACTAGAGCTATGTATTACCTCTAAACGGCCAAAAAACGAAGAAACAAAGAAACAAAAAGCCTGACCTCATAATGTACTTAAATAAGATTCCGTTTCCAAAAGACATTTAGGGAAAATTATAATTCGGTATTGACTACATGTCTCAGGAACATTAGATTATAACTGCAAATAGAAATTTCACATGAATTCACAATGTCTATCAAGTGGATGCCAATTGATTCTGAAGCACACCGAAGGTTTTACTGACCTCAACCCACAGATGAGACAGTGAGACCTACTGTATAATATACTACAGGTGGAGGAAACTTTGGGGTCAAGTTTATCACCATGTTAGAAATCGCTGTGTAATTAGCACAGAACTACAGCAATGTCAAATATCCAATTCCAATTGTATGTGAAACGACAAAGGCACAGAAGTTGCTGTCAATAAAATAAAAGGTAGGGAGAAATTTTAGTTTTAAAGAAATTAATTTAAAATGGATGAAATCTCTCTATTACGTGCCTACATGTCACAGTGCAATTAAAGACAAGACACCATCAGGGAACACAGTGCAGGGAGATCAAATCCCAACACCCCTAGACGTCCACTGTTGGGTCGTTGAGCAAGTCGTTTAAGCCTCAATGTCTTTCATTTAAGTCACACTGAATACAAGCGTTTGCTAAATGAACACATTACTGTATAAAGGTTAAGCAATCTGAGAACAAGCAGAAGAAATTTGCAGTGTGAGAACATGTTAATGTAATGTTACAGCTTACATCGAGGAGGGGGTTCTGCGCATTTTCAAGGCAAATCATCTCATCATATATGATGTATAGCAGCAAAAAAAAGAACACTGACCTTTCATTTTTCAATAACCTAATATTTAACTTCTCTGAATTTTTACATAAAACACATTTCTCAATCTTTACAAAAGAGGAAACAAAGCCTATGAATCCTCTCATATATCTGACTTTTACATAAGAGAATACAAACATGATACAGTACTCTTAAATAGTTTTGCCCTCTTTTAGTATTAAAATATATATTTATAAATGTATAATTTGAATATCTTTTAAAATAAATCCTCTTATCTGTGAGGCTTATGTACAGTTCAGAAAGACAGAGCATATTGGGACCTCCCAAAACAGCCAGTGATAGATTCCAGACACAAGGGTTTGAGGGGTTGTTGGAGTGACGATGTGTGCTGTCTAGCAATCTTTGGCCGTTTGGGTCCGTGTTCCACCTGCAACACGTACAGAACAAAAAAAACCACAATTAGAAATTTCAGATCATTTGATTAAATATTGAAAATGTGACAATGAAATGAAAAGGTTATGCAAACTAATGTTAGTTAGCTTACCTAGACCCTGTTTAGCTTGATGCTGGTTGTTATCTAGGGATTCCAGATCTTGTAATTGTAAAGAGTCTCTCTTGGAAGGCTGATTAGCTCTCCCATAAGTTTGTGAAGTCCTTTTAGAGTTCTCGAAAGTGTCTGATACACTATCCTCAAAGACCTCGTGCATGGTACCCTGATATGACCCCGGCAGATTGGGGTGCACTGACACGGTTACTGAGGCAGTGGCAGTAACCATGGTGACAGTGTTGTTGGGCTGCTGCAGTGCATTACAACCATGGGGCAGAGCTTTAGTCCTGTTCAGCTGTGGCCCTCTGCCTTGCTGTAACCTGGGACCACAGTGAGTAGTCCTTCCATGTGAGTATGCACCGTCGTTAGGTAAAGGGTGTCGCCTAGATCCCTGGTATTCCGGTTTGCCATCCCACCGTGTGATCTGTGAACTGATGGAATTGACTGCGTTCTGGGTTTCCTCGCTGGGTGGATCCTTTGGACTTGTTGCTGATGGAATTTCATTATAAGGTTTTACCACCTAGGAAATGCAAAACATCAGCTTAGTGAATACAATTAACAAGGAGTAAAACCTGGAGACAGCAGTGTTATCACTTCTAACAATATATAAGAATATAAGAAACTTACTGTGAGCTTCGGAAATGAAGGGTTCTTGCTGGCCTCCAGCAGTATGTGGGAGGTTGGTGGCTGCGTAGGTGCGGTTATATACGCATTTCTGTCAGAGTGCATGTAGTCCTCATCACCAATCCCAGAAGTGTTGGTTGTTTCTGAATAGTACTCAGAGTCTGAGACCTCAGTGAAGGCCTGTTGTGGTGCTCTGGGGATGTGCCCAGCATAGTAGCCATGGTTGTTCATAATCCTGGGTATGGGCTCGGGTGAGGGACTGGAGACAGCACTGGCATTATTACCAAGAACGACTTCGGCTGGAGGGCCCACAATTGATAGCAGAACAGGCAGCAGTACCAAGCCATTTAGAATTCCCAGCAATGTCAATATGGCCAGCACTGCGAAAAAGTACCTTTAGAGGAAACAAAAGTGGGATGCATATTTTTACTTAACAAGAACTACACCAAAAATCAACATATGCGATTTAAAAGTGACATGATGAAAAAAAGAAACAGTAGGTTCTAAGTTCTAAGCTTCTGCCCTCTAACGTCTCCTCCCACCATTTCCTCTTGCCATGTCTTCTCTCCTGGCAAACTGACAAAGCTGGAGAGAAATTCCTATGCTCCGTCTTTGGCGCAAGCACTCTTTTGCTCCCTCTGGGAACCCTCATCTATCACGACTGCACTGGCACTTCCTGAATAAGTGTGTTTACATTAGTGAGCGGATTCTACACGTCAGAAACACTCACCTCGTTCCAAAAAGCTTGCTCTCTCTCTTGCAGCATACTCTTATTAACTCCCTTTATTTCATGGCCACCAAGCTGGTGCTGCTGCTCTTGGTGCTTATGTAATTTTCCTCTCAACAACTTAATATCCCATCTCACTGAGATCCCATTTCACCTTGAGCAACCTACATCTGCTCTGGGTTTATGCCCGCCAGGCCAATCACCTCTTATATCTCCTCATCTGTAATCTTGCAACATTACATTGTTTCAGTGGTCACCAAATCCAGTGTGGTCCCAAAATTGTAGAACTGACTTTTTTTTTCCTTTTCTTTTTTTTTTTGAGGAATCTGGTCCAAAATAAACCTGAATGTGAACACTTTTTGTTCCTCTACAGACACAAAGCTGACAGAGATACCAACACTTATCACCCCAAAGCCAAAGATAGCTGTAAGTAACTGTGGCAGCATGCATGTATGGAGGTCCAGAATAAAGAGGCATAATGCTTCACCACATGGTGGTAAAGTATGAAGCCCTACAAGGGTGTAGCTCTAGGCAGGTTGAATGAAGCTCTAAGAAGAGCGGCTGTCATTATACTCTGTGCCCTGGCTGGCGTGCTAGTGAAGAGGCAGGAATAATGGGCTGCAGAACTAGAAGAATTTACATCTCTGGGTTTCAGCTCATGGCACCAAAGGAAGGCTCGCCCCTCACCACAAGAAAGAGAGCTTGAGAAAATTAGAGAGTGCCTCAGTTAAAAGCTCAAATATACATAGACAATGTAACTGTGGTTCAGATATCTGGAGGTAAGAAAGAGAAAAACAGAGTCTGGAAAAATAAGGATGTGGATTCGGGGAATTTAAAGTGTTCCTTTTTAACAATCTGTACCGCACAACCAACATCTTCTCTTATGTCACACCCAACAGAACCGGACTAAACAAGTTAACCACTAGAACATCTGCATGGAGCATTCATGTTTGAGCGTGATAGCTGCTATCCATTGACTTGTCTCTTCCAATAAGTCTGTAAGTCTCGGCTCACTGTGAACTTTTAAGCCAATAAATAAAAGACTATATTAGGAATATTACAAGGCCAGAAAACAAAAGAGCTCTCAATGGCTTCTTCCATTCTGTCTTGCCTCTTTCAGGCAGAATTGTCTTGTTATCTGGTGCTGTTCACTTTTGATCTGACTATTCAGGAAATTCATATTTTCAGAATGCTTGTAATATTTCATGAAACAACATGAGCTGTTGAGAAGTTTAAAAGCCAACTGTTTCAGGCTGTATTAGAGTCCACCTTTTGTTTGTGAAAGGCATTCTGACCCCCACTTTCTTGTATACATGAAAAGACTGGAAAAGGATAATTGTTTATTTTACTAAGTCAACATTCTGAAAGTTGAGTGTAATTTATTAAGACTAAAAAAAAATAAAGAGGAAGGAAAAGTGAAAAAAGTGAGAAACCATCCATGGGCCCCAATTGGGTTAGACCTCCAGAGTAGACCTAGTGTTAGGAATTCTGTTGTTTATATAAACTGTAATCTTTTCCATTCCGAGTCAGGGGTTGGAAGGGGTGGCTCCTTCTGAGAGGGGCCACTGAGCTTGTTCTGGTGTTTATTCAGTGTCCCACCGCCAGGAGATGTTTACAGGACTGTATTTATGCTACTCCCCAGCTAGAGGGCCTGCTTACTCGTGCTGTCTCTCCTCCACCCATTCTCTCTCCCAACATCTAAACAAGACCTCCCAGTGTGAATGCCCCAATGCTGGCATATAGCACCCTCCAAATGGTTTGCTCTGACTACCCTGCCCCCACTCCATCTCCCTCCCCAAACTCTTTCTACTTCACTACTGTCCTAAAAGGAACCCCCTTTCCCAACAACCAGGCTACACCGTTCTTCCTTCTCTCCACCTCCTCTTTATACAGCTTTGTCTTAATCTTTAGGGTAAAGAGGAAAAGGAAAAAAAATCCATTCACCATCTGACTTCATTCAAACTCTTGGAGAATGTCTGAATAGTTGTGGTGCCAAGAAGCCACCCTGGGGGTATTTAGATTTTTTTTTCAATATACTTCTTCACTCTTCTACTCTCTTCTCTAACTAAGCCATTTTTATGTTGTGGGTCTGTTTGAGTCTGCTCTCAAGGTTGTGGTCAGAATCCAGCAGAGCCCAGATCCATCAGAAAAACACTGCTATTTGCTCTTTTTTTCTAAGCCAAACATTTAAGCGAGACAGTAAGCCAAAGGCAGTGCTCAGAGGCTTTCTGAGTTTTGGTTGAAGCATTCCTGACCAACTGAACCCATTGATGGATAGGGCAAACATCTCTTATGTGGTGGCCTCTTCAGGCACAGAAGCTCTCAACCGTATGATTGGACATTTGACATTTGACATATCCTCATACTCAAGGGTTGAGAATGTGTGTGTCACCACCCACTGGGCATTTACGTGTTTACGAGCAGCTGTTATGCACCCTTGATGTTTTCTACATTTGTCCTTTTGATGAAGCAACACTAAGGCACAGGGAAGCATGGTCTGAACTACTTGACCAAGAGTGACAAGGCCAAAAAATCAGGGCAGGGATTGTCATTAGCATATGTTAGACTGTTAATCACTCACCTCATGATGAAGTCAAACTCGGAACCAGCCAGCATGAGCACTCCAAGTAGAGTGGAGATGGCACCATCTATCACAGGTGCAAACATGTGCTCCAAAGCAACACTTGAGCGTGTGTTTCTATTCCCGATAGCAGTCAGGAAGCCCTGCAAAGACACAGAGCAAAACAACTAAGACTAATTGCGTATTTCCTGCTTACTCATTTAGAAATGAAACTCTCAGTTTTTGAGCTAAATTCCAATCATTGTAAAAATGGTAATGTGATCTTCCTTACCAGTGCAACATGCACAGTGAACTCCACTCCAATGCCAACAGAAGCAATAAGGATAACCACAGGGATGGCACTTAACTTGATACCGATCAGGCCCATGATGCCAAACAGCTCTACTGTCATCATAGCCAAGATAAAAACCTGGGGAAGAAATTAAGACAGTCTTATTAAACTTGTAGCATACAAACAATCTTGAGCCATACTCAAGTCACCAAACTTACAACCACCCCCATCTTCCCACATGAACCCCCACCTCAAACTCAGCACTGATTGATGGGCTTAGCAGACCAAGGTCACAAATGCATGGATCTGTCTAGTTTCTAAAAATTTGGACAAAGGTAGCTCGAGGTAAAAAGATTTTAGGAGATCTCTGCCACAACTTTGCATTTGCAAAGTGGGAAGAAAGTAATGCCATACCTTCCTTGCCAGAATCATGGGCAATTTTACTCTCTTGGACTTCTGGCCAGGGATTGCTATGGCATTGTTAGCTACTAAAGCTCTTTCTACAGCTTTAAACATAAGCAGGAGAGGAAGGAAAAGTGGACTTACAATAATGCCTGCTGTCCAGGGGTTGAGTAGCAAGATGGCACACACCAGGAAGGTACAGGCCAGGACAACACTGACAGATAGCAGGAACCAGTGGCGCAGGCCGATGTACTGCTCCCAGAAAAGGAACGGGTATCCATTGGGGTAGTTCGGGATGCCCTTACGCATAAATTCTTCACAGATGGAGCGCACACTCTCAATGGCCTCAATGAAGTCTGAAGCCTGCCGAAGCCCATTCAGGTAGAAGGGGAACTGTGCAAATTCCAGAGGCTCTGCAGCTGGGACTGGGAGAAAAAGACAAGGCCGGTAAGATGTATAATGTGTGTGAAGATGTAGAATGGTTCCTCTAGGTAATGCTAAATGACAAAATGTTTAAGGAGGACACTTACTACGTAGGTTTTCTCCAGTGGTATCATATTTGTCATGGATCCACTCATGAGGGTGGGGATAGAAATTGGCCTGGGATGCAGCATAGCCTAGTGGATCATTACTGACCCACACAGTCAGGTAGATGTAGAAGACCTCTTGAGGAATCAGACCATCATTATCTACCAGACGGCGAGATGTCAGCTGAAAAAGAAACAAGTCTGAATAAATACCGGCTTCAGAACGTTAATTGAGATATAAGACAAACTTTTGAACAATCAAACATTGCAAACATTGTACACATACCTGACTGTAATTGAATGGCTCTTTCTTTGATCCAGTCTGAATGAGAAGTTTGTAAGCCAATGCTCCATCCTCAGTACCATTGCGGTAACTGTCATAGGTGATCCTGCCTGCTTCCCAGTCAGCATCAAATGCAGCTTGCAGCCCTGTTAACAAGAAAGTAGAAAATACATTCTTGAGTTCAATGTACAAGCACAAAACAAATTCACTTTCCTAAGGAAATTGGATGAGTTACTGCCAATCCACACAAACTGACAAGAAAAATAAACTGTCCCCACTCCCCAAATTGGGGAGTGTGTGGGATCTAAAGAAACCACCCACCAAAAGTCTTTCATGTCCTTCAAATTACAAAGTCTGGCAACAGCTGAATAACAATTTCCTCAACCATTCTTTAATTACAGAGATCTCCACACATAAAAAAAAAGCAAATGGCATAGGGGCAGTAGACAGTGCAGAGAGAAACACTTTGAACTGCCTCCAGTTTCCACTGCTTTTCAAAATACATTTCATCCTTTCACTCTAATCAAATTATTTTCTGAACCACCTCTAGCTCATCCTTCCAGCAGATTCAGTTTTTTTCTAGTCTCTGGCCAGGTGGAGAGGTCATAAGCAGGCAGAGATAACCTCTGACCCTTCTTGATCTTCCTCCCTAAGGTTAAAGTGGGAGGGGGGGAAATGACAAAGAGGCTTGAACTCTTACTGAACTCTTTCCTTTACCTGTGGTCTAGAAGAATTTTACTTTCATATGTGATGAAATACCCAGTCCAAAACTAGATAGATGATTCAAATTGGTAATAAGTACTCAGGTAATAACCCCAACCCACATCTTCCCCCCAAATGACCCAAACAGTGAGATGAGCTCTTACCTCGAAGCCAGTCGTGGAAGTAGTGGAGCCACATGCGGGGCAGTTTTTGATTACTGTCTCTCACAACGTACTTGACCGAGTTGAATGCATTGTGAAGCTGCAGGAGCTCGCGCTGTGACTGGGCATAGTCAAACCCATCCATTGTAACCAAGTACATGTTGTAGAAGGAGAAGTACTTAAACTGGGCAGAAATGAAATCATACTCCTTTGTGTCTCTCGGTACAACATCTGTTAAATAGAGGCCATCGTGGACCATGGTTGTACCATAGAGGCTAAGACTAAGCAGTGCCACAAATACCACCACCACCACTGTCTTTGTTTCAGTCTTAAGCAGCAGCGGTGCATACTTCTCACGGGCAAAGCGGGGCAGGTTCCATTGCAAAAATGGCACAGGTACACACTCCCGTTCCAGTCGAGGTTCTTCTGCTTGGGCCAGCAGGTCCCGGGTGGAGCTGGATGGCATGAATAGCTGAGAGCCATAGGGATCAGCAGCTGGTCTGGGGTCTGGGGGTGACAACACAACAGAGGGAGGGCTGGTGGAGATCTGAGAAGTTGGAGGCAGAATGGTGACAATGTGCTGACCAGCAGCATCACACTGGGTGAAAGCTTGCACCGTGGTGGTGATGTGGGTGCTGGTGGTGATTGTGGAACCAGCAAAAGTGGGGGTGGGTGGGCCATGAGGGAGAGTGTGGTTATCATTGGCATCAGAGAACTCCTGACTCTGGATTTGGATCACTCGGGAGGAACATGGGCTGCAAAGAGGTAGATACATAAACAACATTAATGTGTGACCTTTTAAGATTCTTAAAATATTTTCAGTGTAACTGACTGATTTAGTATTAAGCAGACTTTTCTATAGTGACTTCTGTGATGGCTACCTGTAGAAGCAACAGAGGATGTCCAGTCTTTTGTCCTTGCGTCTATGCAAATCCAGACTCAGAATTGCAGGGAAGATGAGCAGGACCATGGCAAAATTAAATACCACCACAACAGCAGCCTGGGGACAGTGAAAAGTACAAGAGTGATTAGAAGAAAGGCACAACGCTTTCATTTACAACACCCAACTCCACAGTTGCTGTCTCAACTTGATAAAAAACACTCTTCGCATTCAAGCTCCCTTACTGTTTTAGTGCCTTGAGACTGAATCCTGGAAAGTAAAATATGCATCCTAAATCAAACAACTTTACCCCCTCCTTCCTCCTTCTACTCCAAACATAGTCAACAAGCTAGTGAAAGCGGACTCCCAAGGATACGACTAGCCTGAGCAGTATTCCCCCCAACACACACACACAACCTGCCTGCCTGGGGCAGACATTATACTCCATATCACTAAAGAGCAGGACCACCCAGTGCTCGCTTAGAGAGATCAGAGAAATGTGGGTTGACAGCTTGGTGATATACTGAGTATTCACTCATCCTATTACTCTCTCTCTCTCTCTCTCTCTCTCTCTTTTCTCTATCTCTCTCCCTTACTCTGTATAAGAATCTGAGAGACAGGCTTCGTTTTTACGTAGACAGAGGGGGAGCAGCCATAAACATCAAGAGAGAGAAAAAGGGATTGCAAAAAAAAAAAACTCCTAACAAAAGCAGTCTGTCGTTTATTATGCCTTCCCTTTATTGACCTTTTCAGAGTGCTACTGTTCCTGCCAGCCTACTGAATAGCTAGTACAGGGTGCAAATGTTTCAGGGTTCTTACTCACAAATTCATACACACATGCACACTCACTCCGTCCCATTTATACCTGCAACGAGAAAGCCCGAAGAGCAGGAATGGGCACTAGAGCTGCCATGAAGAAGGCGATCATGTTGTTAATAGAGGTGAGAGCCACACTAGTGCCAGTCCTTCTGAGACAGTCACCAGTCCTTTCCTACAGACACATACAGTGGCAGCAAGTTAAACACACAGTCTACGTGCACCAGAAGAAATAAACATATATATAAAGCAATGATTCTAATACATATATTAGAATCACTGACACAGCAGGATTGTGTTAAGAGTATAAGAAAGTCTCATGCCTTAAAGGGGATGGTTGAGCCACTCTCTGTGAAAGAATGAGCCAGAAGGAACATGTCATCCACCCCTATTCCCAGTGCCAAAAACGGCAGCACCTGTAGAGAATTACATCGTTCTGTCTTACAATCTGTCCAAAAACTGTTATGAGAATCAGTGCTACGAATGGCCACGTGTGTCTGTGTGTTTACCTGTGTAGTGGCAGCGTTGAAGGACAAACCCAGCAGAGAGCATAATCCTAAACCTGCAGCTACAGACAGAGCCACCAGCAGCACTCCAGCCAGCCCTACTGCCCCCTGGCTCTTAGCACAGTCCCACCGGAGCATGGTCACACACGCATAGGCCAGCTACACACAAAAATACAAAGACAAAAAATACTGGGTTATGCAACGGCTTAACACATAAAACAGCATTGTATCTATAGCAGTGTATTTGTACTGTATCTTAGTGATTGTAACTGTTTACAAAAGTAAGTTTACCATGAGCAGGTAACCTCCTGCTACCCTGATAACACTGACATCAGAAAAGGACTTCATAATGTCATTGAGTGTGGTGGTAGAAAAAGCGTGGACATTAGAGGACGAGTTCTTAGGAAGGCTTCCGTGGACCACCTAGCAAGAGAACCCATGATCACAAACCATTCGAGACAACTACTAGAACCGATTACACAAACAAAAACAGAAAAATATAGTACTATTAAAATATTTTATATATATATATATACAGTGTTTGCATAATTGTCCGTTTGTGTTTTATATCATTGTTATTTGTTTACATAGTGTGACGACAATTAAAAGATTTAATAATAAGTTAATAACATACACACACAGCATAAACTGAACCCACAGGAAGTTTGATAAGCATGGAATAACGAGCACAGATGCCAGGGTCAGGGGTCAAATGGATCAGATGAGATTACCCTTCAGGCAACTCCATCAGTTCTATGATGCGCCAACAACCTGAAGGGGAACTAAATACCCCAGCACCACATTTTTTTCCAACTCCACTAACATTTTTTTCTCTCTATCTCTTTTTCACTTGGTTCTCTCATTAGCTCAGTATGTTAGGTGTGGGTTGCCTAAAAAACAGTTTGCTTCTCTAACAAGAAGCCTAACATTACTACATAGCTGAGATGGATAGAATACAGGCAAACACTGCCATACTTGAATAATACACAGAACATCCTCCTCCCCACCTCCAATTTTTTTTCCATGAAACAAACCCGCCTTAGCCGTCCCCTGACCTATATGGCAGGTAAATCCAGAGATTTAGTGATGCTCATTTATTATTTAAAGGGTACAGGGACAGAAATAAATACCTCAACAAACTTTCTCTGCCAAGACTCCAGGATGGCAGTGGCCTTGTCCTCATTCCAGTTGATGTCATGGATTTCATAGTCATCCTTAAAGTGTTCATATAGCTGCTTGGGGCTCATGAGAAGAAACATGGTTTGCAAAGCCTCTGCACTGCAAGAGGAAAAGAAAGTGGCAGGTGAGTCACAAACACGACCTCAATGACGGGGGGCTGGAGAGAAGCCCCAATACTGTCCCTCATCCTAGCCAAAGTCTTTTATTTATATAAATAAAATGAAATTACTTTACATGGACAATCATATTTCTCTCTGATTTCTCTCTGCATGCACAGTCTGTCTCATGATCTCATGATCGGTCTCTCACCTTTGCAAAAACCCTTGCGAGTTCTTCATGCGTTCCCCGAGGATCAGCTCCTCCTGCCAGTGCATGAACTTCTTTGAGAAACCATGGCAGCCACCCTGTAGTTCCGCAGCAATATCTGGACTCTGAATGGGATAGCAACAAATTGAATTTAAACACCTCAAATCTACAAAGCATGCATAACAATGTGACATTCATTATAAAAGGTCCATGCCCACCTGACGCAGGTCCTTGTTTGGAGCACTGAGTGGGCAGTCGGGGTCATTGGGATCGAGACATGGCCGGTTCATGTAGGCATGGCCTACTTGAGCCTTGTCCAGCATTTCCTTGAAACCTTCTAATGAAGTGAACTGGCTTAACTCCTCCATGAGCTTCAGAGGATCCAGATTCATCCACTGGATATCAGGCATCCCTCTGGAGAAAACAGACAACATGAATGATATATATCAATGACAATATTAACATCACAGCTCAAGTGCTGCCCCACCTCTGCCTTCCCGTCATCATTATTTGCCGTTGCCTGGTCTCTAGGCAGGACAGCACTAGATTCTTGCTGGTTTCATTTGGGCCACAGCCACAGCATAAAGTAGCGTTTATTATCCTATTACACGGCTAGGGCATAAAGCGCTGGCAGGCCATGGACTCCAGTATCTTAACCCCTGTATATAGAGTCATAACAATTACCTCTGCCTCCCAAACATCTTGATAAGGTGCCAGGAGCAGTAGCGGTGGGTCGATCTCTGCACTTACCCATTCAATACCCTATAGCTCAAAACTCATGCTTGCTGGGCCTCTGGCTAAAGACTCTAATCCACAGCCCTTCAATACCGCAGAGCCCCACTTGAATCTACATCTGAAATAATGGCAAAGCACTATGCCCTATTGAGATGTCTGAGGGCTATATTTCCAGGTTCCATGTTTAGCGAATGAGAAAACACCTCATCATGGCCACTGTGATGCAATGACCATTTTCTCTTATAATTTTTCTTGCTATTCAGAGATGACAACATGGACACAATCACTTGCACAATTTGATGCAGAGTTGCGGTTAATCTTATCATTGTGCCACAGCATCAAGTCTTTAAAAGTGGTCAGGATGAAGCAAGTGAGAATTACTGGGAGAAAGTAATACTTTCAGTCTAGTCATTGTTCTGTTTATATCCATTAAAATGATGTAAACTCAGGTTGATATATGGACCAAGGAGAGTGGGGGGTCTTTCACAGTGGCCAGTCCTGGCTGTAGAAGAGAGAGAGAGAGAGAGAGAGAGCGGGAATAGTGTCCTAACACTGGGCCCAATCTCCAATAACTCATGAAGAGAAGCTTCGAATAAAGCTGTGCCTCTCCCATTCCCACATACCAAGCGCCTTTGCTCCTGCCTGCAAAGAGAGCCTCCTTTATCTCCTATTTTTTGCTTGAGTGAACTGGCCTAGGTCCTTTTGTTTTTCCATAGATTGCTGCTCTTTGTTCTGTCAAGTTTTTCCTCTCTCTCTCTCTCTCTTTCTCTCTCTCTCCCTCTCTCTCTCTGCTCACTCTGCTTTTAAAAACCCTCAAATTTACCGAAGTGAAAGCAAGAAAAAAGACATTAGCTTCACCCCTGGCTTCATGCACACATGGTGAAAGACAGAGGAAAGGAGAAAATCATTTATTTGGTAAAGGGAAAACACTAAGCCCTAAAATTTTGAGGCAGTGGTTGGAGCTCTGAAATTTGCAAAGGCCTCTTGAGTGACCTAAAAATAGCAAAATCACATACCCATCTATTGCATGTTCATCAATGTATAAACTGCTTTAAAAAATATATATATTTGTTATGCTATAGATATCGATAAAAAAAATCAGACAGAAACCAATGTGGCATATTTTGATAACTTGAAAGACTGGGTGCATAGATCAAAGTTTGCTGTAAATTTATGTCTCTGTGCCCTAGACTTGAATAATGCCCATTTTATTTGTTGGACAACTTACAGCTCAGAACCCGAGCGATTACCATGAGAATGCACAGTGTTACCCAGTGCTGACAAAGCTGGGGCCCCCTCACTGATGGACACTCAGTCGTAAACCCAGAGAATGCTTACCATTGTTTGACCAAAAGCATACCCCTCCACCCGCCTGGACACCCACCCCCGCCTCCTACCCACCCAGCAGCAACCATCTCTTATGTTCCTTCCTCTGTCCACTACCCATGAGGGCTTCTTTTCCCCTAGCTTTCAATGCAAGGATGGGTGAAAAAAAATGGAAGGAGCCCCAGCACAGGTCTGATGACAGCACTAGTCCAGGTGATGATAGAAACAAGTCTCAGCTTATCAACAATCTTAATGGCGCTTTTGCTTAGAACTTGATGTTGTAGTTTGTCATTGCCAGTCTTGCCTTTTGGGGGGGCTCTTTGTTAACAGAGCATATGTAACATCCAGGGAGGTCAAGTATGCCTGGTCCAGGTTAACTTTAGCTGCGTGAACTGAGATATGCTAGGCATGCCTAGTATGTGTCACTATGTGCACGTATATGTGTGTGTCAGATAAGAGGGTCACACTTACGGTAAGTAGGCAGAGCCTCCCTGCAGTTTGGAGCCGTCCCAGAAGCAGTCCAGTGGGGTCACAATCATGCAGGGGAACAGCTTGTCAATCATCTATAATGAAAACAGAGCAATTTTGGTAAGAAACCATTTTCATTAAAAAAAAAAAATCTATATCACAACAAAGCTCTGAGTAGCAGTTAGTATTAGCTATATTGGTAACGTACCCTCTCAATCATGACATTTTCTATTATTGGGACTCCAGATTTGAAGCAGATTTTGTTAAGATCCCAGGATCTGTGGAAAGACATAATTTAAATTGTTAGACATTATGCTATGTCCCTATTGTAGCAATGCCTCAGGTCTGCAATTTTTCAAAAAGAATGTTTCTGGAGGTTGCACTCACTTTCCATAAAGAGACACCTGGACTTTGCTCGCAGACACAGCTGCCTCCAGGTGGAGCAACAAAGATTCCTGGGTAAGAATATTGGTTCCTTCCTGTTTGGGTGTCTGTATGAGCATCTGCGAAGTGAACACCGCCTCTTCTCCTTGCTTCTCCTTTGTGTAACGCAATTCCCTGCTCACCCTACTGCCAGCTAAAAGAGTGAATAGGGAAAAAAGAGAGGAAAGGTGAGACTAAAAATCACTTGGGATATTCGGTACTACAGACAAATGGACAATTATGCTAGGGTAGCTTGTTTTTATTCACTATACCCTTAATGACAACTATTTATCCAGTAATTGGTTATGCATTGTGATAAAAAATAAATAAATCAAGTACAGAACGATTTAAGTTTAACAGTGCAACCGTAGATAGAAATCTGAATTCTCAGTAAGCGCGTCTGGCTTAATTAGGCTCGGCAGTTGTAATTCACACATGTATCTCAGATCCAACCAATCCCAGAAACAGATGTGAGGGTCACATTAAACACTTTAGCTGGAAAAGAAAGGCAGAACTGGGTAAATTATATGACACCTCTAGTGCTGTCCCACAAAGATAGGAAGACACGGCTTTCACGAAACCTCTTGTAGATTCCTCTCAAACTGTGAGTGCCTAAAAGGTACAGGCCTAGCCAGTGCCCAGTTCTGAGCCAACCTTGCCACCTCACTGTTCAATGAACACAGTAAGCATCCTGAGTAGGGCTTGAACAAAGGTGAGCAAAGGTGTGCTTTATCAACAAAAGCCCTACAACAAGAGGTTGTCAATCGATCCCGGATGTATGCTGAATGCTAATGTCGACCACTTTGTAATCCTGACTGTCAAACCCTCGCTCTTAATACAGGGGCCCAATCCACAATTCCTCATGTCCACCTCACACTATTTCAGTACTGGTCATGTGAGCGCTCCTACGGCTGACTTGTCATTTATTCCTGTACCGACCCCAAAACAGAAAATGGCACCAAGACAGATATGCATTGAAAGCAGATATAACCTTGCAGAACTAGAACGAGTGTGTATGAATGTGTGTGAATGTGTGTATGAGCTATGGGCTTAGACAACAAAAGTTGATGGTTGGACTTGGAGGAAAAGAAGAAAGAATGGACAAGGCCAAAACACTGTTCATGTGGTACACAGAGCTGAATTGAAAAGACATCAAAGGGAGTACAGGGAGATCTAGGGTCCAACCCCCTAATTAACGAACGCGGTGGTGAAAAGGGTGCATGGGGTAGCAATGGCTGTGCCAAAAGGGTGGCCCAGATCAGAGCCTGTCTGTGTGCCTTTGCACATCCAAGTACATGATGACAAGACTGCACCGACTGATTGACAAGCTATGTTTTGCCTCGCGCATATCACCCAGGGTTCGGTAACTGAGTACAATTCTCGCTTATTCTGCATTGAAAGCAGATTCGAGTGACTATAAGAACTACTTGCATGACCAGTCTTATTGGGATGATGTATAACTTACTTACAATTTAAGGCAAGTTAATGAACACAGCTGACACAGGTGATTTTATCTTACATGGCGATTGATTACCTGCACAAAACCATTTAGTGTCCATTGACATTCTCCTGCAATTGGGCGACATTGCTTCAAACATTTTCCATAGTGCTTTCCATGTACTGATCTCTTTGCAACACAGAAATGTGTGCTTGTTTTTTTTCTTTTTCTTTTTGTCTTGCTGTTCTGATGCCATGTTCACATTTAATACATTCAGACATCTGCAGGAATCGAGCTGCAGTCCTTGGGCCTGTAATTACAGGGGCTCCTGAAGTAAATTATAGCTATTTGTGTCTGGTTCCTCCCATCTGGACCACCCAGATAGAGGGCCGAGTGAGAGCTGTTGCTCAGCCAGTCTCCAGATGGGAGCTCTGCTCTGCTCTGCTCCACTCTCTCTCTTTCTCTCTCTCTCTCTCTCTCTCTCTCTTTCCACCCACCACTGCTGTGCGCTTAAAGAGACAGAAGCACAAATACTTTCACAGCCAGAAATACAGCCGCAGGGAATGAGAGGAAATGGGCATAGGAGCTGGAATACGTATTTGAGAATGGAGAGATTTCGAGTGCGTCGATGCTATGCTGTTTCCAGGGATAGGTTTTCAAGAGAACTTTTCTTTGCTCTAAAGGGGGTTTACCTGGCTTCCCATTGCAAATCACTTCAGGCTCGAGGGCGGACTATACACATATTTAATAGACAGATAGTTAATTTAAGGCAGGAAAAATAAAACTCTGTTAACATCCTATAAAGTGGTGGCATGTAGGCTATTGATCCATTAGCAGCCCATCTCACTCTCTTTGGCTGAGCCCCCTCTTTTGTTTCGCCCATCATTTTTCACAGCCCTGGGAGTGACATCACCACCACAGGCCAATTATCTACCAGGAGGGTCCAACCACCGCTCCCAACCAGAAAAAACAAACTAACCTCAGTATCTTGTAAACGAATCATTTGCTTATCTACTGCCCCCACATTTTCTCCCCCGTAGATGAAACACCAATGCTAAATCCATCCCGATCTCTTGGACAGCGTTTCATATGACTATGAACAGGACTGGTGTGAGGGCCTGCATTCCCAGCAGGCAGTCTGGAAATTGACACGTAATTAAGCATGGAGAAGAAGCCCTCTTCCTTCATGGGTCAGCCCTCTGCTGGACCATCTCAGCAGCTTTCTCCTACACGCCCATTTCTGCCCATCCGACCACCCAGGAAGCCATAAACTGTACCCGACCCGGTTAGACAAGGACACCGGGCATGACACAAACATAATACTTCATGCTTACACAGCTGTTAAATATCACAACGTAGAATATCCTGATAAACATCCATAATGATTCGAAAAAATAAACACTCACCACTGTTGCATAAAGAAGAAACTTTTTGTGGATTTTACTACGAAAAAAGAAATTCATTTGACCAGGAGAATGCAATAAGGATCTCACTCCAGGATCATTCTAAGTGGCTTCTGGTGTGTGGGTATGTGTGTGTGTGTGTGTGTGTGTTTGTAACAGTTGCAAGTGGTGCTGTAGTGTGGAGTTGCTGGCACCGAGTCCTCACTCCATTATACCAGGCCACCTTCAAAGTGTTGTGGACCAGATTAGTGGGATTAGGAGGCCACTGAAAAGACCCATGCTGATTTGGAGGAAGTCCCAAAAGGAAGAGTGCTGAAAGAGACATTTTTACCTGGCTCTGCCACCCAAGTAAAAGACCAGAATCCTGACACACAAATGAGTGCCAGCAGAAACACAAACACGTACAGCAGCATAGAAAACCACCAAGCACAGACCGCATCTGTTCGCCATCTACGCTCTTTCGCCTTTGATTCATCTTATCCATCCAGGCTCTTTGCTTCTCTTATTGAGGCCACACTATGGTAACAAAAGGGTAGTTTTTGGCCAAAGTACAAATGTTTTTAGAAGTTGCAGCTCGAGTGCAACTCTCAATCACAGACTCTATGAATGGGGCATCCCTGAAGGAGCATTTGTGCCAGTGTCTACTGGCCCTGGGCGAGATGGAGGCGGCTCCACCTCTGGCTCACCCAGACCTGAGGCAAGGGCATGGAGAGATTCAGTGCACGTCTTTGTCACTCTCGTTTCCAACCCTTTTTATATGTTACCCAACAAACAGCGAAAAAACTAAAGAGAGAGACCCACTCAACAAAAACAAATGGATCGAGACTTTTCCCAGGCAGCTGAAACAATGTGTAAGAAAAGAGAGGGATGGATTCACTTTACCTAAAGAAACGCTGTCTATGTCGAGCGTGTTTCTGTCAAACGCTTTGTTCGCTAAGAGTTAGTTTTTAAATAACACTTTGATCCATAAAAAATTTAGGTGAATAAAATAGAACCAAAAAAAAAAAAAAAAAAACGCAAGACAGATTACAAAATTTAAGCTCCTGTTACAATCTATTCAATCCTGATGCTTCTGTCAGCATTGACATAAATTTCCACTAGCGCTGGCATTTAGGCCCTGGCCATTTCCATATGTATAGCCAAGTCTGTACTAATTATGCTAATCATCCCTAGTGTTGGCTGCTGTGGAAAAATGCCCACATTAGGCACTCCAGTGGCTGCTAATGCAGCTTAATGTGTAGTTGAAACATACATTCATCCCATGCTGAAAAGCAAAATTTTTCCACATTGCTGGTCTTATTGAGACTGGAAATGAATTTACTAAGCCCAAGAGCCATTTTTTATTCTACTCAAGTTCTAAGATTTTTTCCCCCCTTTCCTCTAAACCAAAGAAGGAAACATAAAAAGACCTCTGTATGTTGTCTACATAAAACATACGTAGAAAACCTCTGAGCAGCCTAATATATGAGGACAAGGAAACCTAGAGCTCACAACCCTGCAAAAATATAAGCATTAAGAACACAGTGTTGCCTTCATACAATTCTTCAACTTCTTTTAAACACGGTTTTATCATGCAAGCGTTTTCAATAAGTACCAGGCGATTCTCTAAATTGTTGTATTTTGTCAGCGATTTTGTATCTTGTTTAACCAAACGCATTGATCGTGGTATGAGACCTGAAGGAAGCGCTCGGGGACCAGCTCTTTGCTTTGAAAGTGATTAACAGAGCAGTACTAGGGAAAAGGGAGGCCTGCTGAATTGAGTATTCAACTCCTAAGCTGTTCTTGAGGATGGAGGGCTGTGGTGGATGCATGTAGGGGGTTGGGAAATGGAAGGGGGTGGGCTGAAATAAACATTTTCAAATGACCCAGGTTGACTCTGGCCTTGTTTGTTCTTTCGACTGGTGAGGTCCGAGTTTCAGCAGTATGAGTTTATTTATGTAGCTGGGCTGCTGCGACCTGCAATTCACGTCCAATAATACTTCACAGAGTGCTCTTTCTCTCCAAACTAGCCACTAGATGACTATTATTTCTTCAAGTTACATTCACCTAGGGTTTTTTTCTTTCTTTTTCTTTTCAATTTGTTTACATGACGGTTCCAGGATGCTGAGCATCTTCCATGAATTTTGCAAGGTCTTCGGATCGCACCTCGAGAAGGTCATTCATGCTAACGTGGAGAGGTTTGTTTTCCCAGCATCCATGCTCTTTCTCAGTGTGTGGTGACTTTAAAAATCTCAGCCAAGCCGGCTACCCAGAAAGCCTTGCTCTCTCGTTTTTTCCCCATGATGTTTGCACAGCTTGCTTGTGTTGCCCACGTCTGTCAAGCACACCAAAACTGTGTCAGGACAGATGAGATGAATTAACCTCGGCTTGTGCACGAGTACACAAACATCTTTTTCTGTTTTGGGAAACGGTGCTGTCCTTTAAATCCATGGACATTTTTGTAGGTTTCAAGCATTGACCGGTCCATTCCATGGGGTTTCCTGCTAACCGTGTGACCATGCATGAATACACTTTGGTCTTCCCAACCCACTGCAATGGTATGGCTTGTAAATAACAAGCTGTTGTTTATTCTTCCTTCTGAAAGAGAAACTTACATTCACTCTCGCGGGTTCCTATATGATTGAAACAAGATGGTGGCCACCTCAGAGAGTCAGGGTGAAATGACTTCTACTTCATTCTCCTAACAAATTACCTTGTGGAACACATGTACACACATGGTGCTAAAAAGTTGCCCGGTGTAGCAAACGTAAAGATAGCTCTGATAAAACACTGCTCTCCCCTGCCCCCAACCCTTCACCCCACATTCTACTTTATTACCCCTCTTTTCTTCTTACTGACAATGGGGACCAGCTCACACTTTCCCAAGCTTCCAGCAAAGACCTCAGCCCTCTTTAACCAAGCCAGACCATTTTTATTTTTTCATTAAAAAACTATTAAAATAATGCATAGCAGATGGTAATAATATAAGCACAAAATTGTGTTTACCAATTATAAAACACTGCTGAAATAACAAACCCGGAGCTGAATGAAAAGTGTATATAAACACGCTGTAGGGACTGACGCACTGTAGCACTGTCCCTTATGAGTCTGGTTCTTCTCTACGTCTTCATTACATTTCAGAAAGAACGAGACACTAGGCTCAAAGCATGCATCTGAAGATTTACTCAACGTGCTGAAAGACAAAACACGGCACATGACGGCATTCTTG
>JAOVVA010000044.1:24892420-24905202 GCA_028565275.1 Leiocassis micropogon | reverse complement strand
TTGCGTTTCTGTGGTCGCTCGTTGCACATCACTTAAGGAAAGGAAGGCGGAAGCAATCACAGATACCCGGGTGGTCCTGGTGGCCAGGATGACATTTGGGTGGGGGGCAGAGGTTGCGTTGATGGCGCAGCTGTGACAGCCCTAGGGTATATGACAATGTGGCAGATGATTTTAAACGCCCAGCCAGACAATTTTCCCTTTCACGTTGTCGCTTTCATGTAAAGAGCTTTGAGTGAGAGAGAGTGAACCCTGTGTGTGTCCGTTTTTTAATTTCAGATTCTGATGTGTCGTTGTTTTACTGATTTACTACTTTTGTCCTACAACATGACAAAACTTTCGAATAAACACATGCAAACAGTGCTATCCCAAGATTCATTAAAAATGCCTTTCCTTTGTGCGTATGACTTTTGTGTTTGTGTGTGTGAGAACTAACCTCTCCTTGTTACCAAACCACTTACTCTCCATTCAGTAGTGAGCAGCTTTGTCAATGGGCTATTGGGGGAAACAACGCAAGCAGAAACTTTAGTAACATGGGCCCTGCCTCTTAAAGGCACAGTGCTCTCAAAGGCACAGCATCTGTCCCTCTCTCGGTGAGCCTTGTGCTTCATGTCTGCTTTCCATAGCCACTCTAATTTTGTGACAAACTTTGACAAGTCCCTGAGCACGGCCCGCATACATCACTTAGTATGCAATAAAAAAAAAAAACGTAACATATACGTGTGTAGAAATATATATGAGAGCGTTCTGCATTTAAAAAAAGGAGTGCGAATAGCTGAATAATAAAAAAAATACATAAAATTAAATCAGTTCCAATGGCTAGACCTAAACTTCCCTGGAACTCATGTTTCCCATTCACAGAGTCACGCACTAAGAAGTTACTAAAACTAGATTTATAATATGGCTATGGTGAGTGCACATGTCAGTGTATGTGTTTATGTCCTTATGTGTGTAACAGGTGGGTAAACTTCAGCTGTATTCACTTTTTCCCCTGTCGCTGGAGGAAAAGGGTGCCTTTATTGTTGAACGGAATCCAAGAATAGTTAAGGACCACACAGAGAGCCGGAGGGGGGGAGGGGTCAGTGCCTCCAAGATGGCTAACAATTCACACAGCCCATCTGTGCAGGGGATCAGCACCACTGCGAAAGCCTAGAGGGCTTAGAAGGAATTTGGCAGTGTGAAAAAACCAAATAAAGATGCCCCCGAAAAACGCAGAGATAAGTGAGGCGTGCAGAAAAGACGTCAAATGAGGAAGGGGAAAAAAAAACAGCGCAAAGGCAAACAATACTGCCTGATGGGGAGAGAACAAGAGAAGGCTTGCATGCGCTAGAAAAAAAAAAAAGAACACTACTTGTGCGTGACAGAAGATATGGAATTCCTGAGCCCACAGCCCGTGTTCAAAGACCTAGCTACTACACACTGCAATCACACACACAGAGTGGCTGGTGAAAAAAACAAACAAAAAAAAAACACTCTGTACAGCTAGGAGCAAAATCTAATTTTCAGTGCCCCGCTGTCTGCTTGTTTGTAGAGCAGTAAAATGGGGAAGCTTCTCCAAAAATAAGCAATGAAGCAAAAGGAATGGTGTGCATGGTCAGATGGTGCTGTCTCTCTCTTTTCCTAGACCCCCCACGACTTGACACCAGAATGTAACACTCACAAACAAGTTCATTTGGCTCACAAATACAATCCACAAACATCCCAGCCAGAAAAAAAACAAAGCAAAGCAAAAAAAAACAAAAAAAAAACAAAGGCATGGACTCACCTTCCACCCATAGCTGTTCAATGTCCGTTTCGATGGTGGCCACTCGCAGGCCAACTGAGAAAGCTCCAAACACGAGGAGTCCAATAAAAAGCACTTTTCCACAGTGTCGCTGAATATGACAACCCAGAGTAAAGAGGAGAGCCTGGAACCTTGCCCGGAGCCACAGCGGAGCTTTCTGACCCGCAGCCTTTCCCTGTGACACAAGAGAGGGACACTTAGTCACTTGGTCCATAGACACTTATTTCAGATTTACAGCAATGCCACACAAAGCCTGGATCTGTGAAACATGCATCAACACTGTGAGGATTTTATTTTTGAGCCATTTAGTTTATAAAAGTGAGTTTATAAAGAACTTTTTTCGCTTTAAGTTCCCAGATACAAGTCAAACATTTAACTCATTTGAAAGAGTCTGATCCCTGCTAATAAAACTTCTAATATAAGCAACAGTGTCATTTTGCTGGTGTTAAACTATAACAAACGTGTCAATGGCATGGCAGAAAAGGTGGCACAAAACAAGATTTCTACTAAATGTACTTTTATATTCTTGATACTCCTTGCAAACTGTATTTTTCCTGCCTTGTTTCTATAGTTATTTACGCCATCTGATCAGTTCACACTCAAGACTAAACACAGACTTATTTTCTCATGAATCCATCTGACCTGGGTTAAACGTTCAAAGCCCTCCATGAGCGAAATGCTATTGCATAACTTTGATAAGTGGAACGCTGACTGAACTGCCCAATGAATAAAACATTATGTCAGTGAACCACAGGACAAACTGAACGCTTCTCTCTGGAGAACCACCTTGCGGGACCGGCATTCTTATTTCTTTGTAACCAGCCAGTAATCAGCGCCTGTGTGAGACTGTTTGGCTTCGAGGAAACGGAAATGGTGATTCTGAACTATCTAGTTTCATGTGCCAAGCAATTCGAACGTCACAGCTTGATGTGGACCACACACATGCAAGGCAGACGCTATGTGGGAGCGAGCTTCATTTTTTTTTTTTAGGTATTGCATTTCTTAAAATATTTCCTAAAAGCAAAACATTTTCTAAAAAGAAATATAGAAAAAAGCGTGTCTGTATGTAATAATGCATGTATAAGTGTTATTTAAGATAACTTATATTTGTTGGACCATGATTTCTGCCTTGCTTGTAGGGTAAGTATGGTTCAGTCTTAAATCTTTTTCACTGAGACACTCAAACTATCTCTGTTTGAACATATTACAATGTAACAACTATAAAGGTATAGAATGTAAACAATATAGGATGTAGTCTATACTGTATATAACTAACATCCAGATTAAAGTGATAAACAACACCAAAAATCTGAACATCAATCAGAGGAAGGCTTCCTTTTAATCTATTCATTAATCCTCATGGCTGCTGATAGAGTAAAGTTTGCGTGAACAGCATGAAACCTCGACACAACTCCTTTAGGTAAACTGTGTACAGGAATGGAAAGCTGGATCTTGGATCATTCTCTCCTAGAGCTAGTGCATGCTCAGAGCGCACTCCTGCTTAAAAAAAAAAAAACGAAAAGATCCCTGGATCAAAGAAAACAGAACAATATCAAAAGAGAAAAAGCGCAACATAGAAGCAGCCGGTTCCGTTAATTCAACTGCGCCTCCTGTGTGAGCGCGTTCACACGTTACTTTCTTGTCGATGATGAAAAAACAAAAAAACAAAAACAAAAACACACTACTAAACTAAAGATGTCTAAACTATAGGTGTCCCAGTAATAACAATAATCATAAATCATAAATAATAAATAATACGAGCACAACCCCGAGCACCGGGTGCACTCCGCCGGAGAAAGGGCTTTTCGGTCACCTTGGCGATCTGTTTGAGCGCAAAAGCGGCGTGGCAGTAGCTGGGTCTGCGCGTGAGGTCCGGGTTACCGGAGCGCGTGTAGCTCGGGGGGGAAACTCCAAACCCGTCGGCCCCCGGCACTCTGGGAGCCGCGGCCATAGTCCAAGCGAGACGTCGACGGGGCGAACAAAACGAGAGCGCGGCGCCGCGGTAATCCGTGTGCGGGAGCGCGGAGAGCATCCGCCGCGCGCGGCTCCGGGGATCTCTGCGTGCTAGTGGTGTTCCGCTGAGCCGAGCTCCTCCAGCACCATGCCAACATCATGGGCTCGAATCCGGGTAGATCCTTCGGTCTTCATTCGGTCCGGGCGCGCTTTCTTTCCTTTTCTTTTTCTCTTTCCTTTCCTACTTAATCACAAGAGACAAGAGACAGTGCGTCCTGAGCGGCTCTGTCCGGAGACTGTGTCCGCGCTCTCAGAGCACTTCAACATTTGGAGGAAGGCGAGCCTGGAAAAAAAAAAAAAAGAAAAAGCGCTTTGGTTTTGATGGAGCTGCGCTCTGGTTCTCATTGGCCGAAGGAAGAGGCAAATTACTTTGCAAACATCGCCTATTATTAGCTGCTAAGCAACAGCTCGCCGGAGCGGAGAGAGGGAGAGAGAGAGAGAGAGAGAGACCACCCAGGCAGAGCCCTCCAAAAACCCCAGAGGCGGGAGGGGCGAGAGAGAGAGAGAGAGAGAGAGAGAGAGAGAGCTCTTTCAGTAATCCTGCACTGGGAGTTCAGGCGCAATCACACTATTGATAAGAACAACTGAGTTTTATTGTCTCTTATATCACCAAACACTGTCACAAGTTACCTATTAAAGAATTAAATCACCACACAGACTAGTACTACCATCTGTTATGCGTATAATTACATACTACATTTATGAATAAAGTCATGAAGAAACCAATCCCATTCACATTTTTTTTTAGCTCTTTATAGCTTTGGAATAATTGACAGTTTTTCTGTGATTTGAATCCGAAATCCTTTTCAGCTCCAACACCTACATAGTAGAGAGATGGGGGGGGGGGAGTACCTTTTGGGTCTGAATGGTTGTCACTAGGGTGGTGTTAATCTTATGCATTACTTTTTATTTACCTGAGAAAGTGAACATAACCCAGAATATTTGTGACCCTGTCTGTGAAAAGACATTTTCTACAGAAAATCATAAATAGGTTGAAAGACTGTCAGAGACAGGAGCACATTTTTTAAAAACATTGCATACATTGATTTTTGTTTTCTCTCTTATATCTCTGAGCTGAAAGTCCAAAATGTATAATCCTTAAATAGAAATCAAATTAATTATATAAGGAATGTATTTAATATTTCATTTACGCCCTTAGCGTATTTCTGAAGTTCATGATTCTTTTTAGACATTCAATTATTGTATGATTTATTTAAATTATGATGATGTTAAAAAAAAAAAGTTGACATGCTTCTGAGAGTTGGTATATACACCATCGAAGTATTATATATATAAAATATATATATATATATATATATTTAACGATTTCAGTAGTCGCACCATTGTCGATGCTATCATGTGATCGTCAGAAGAGAGGCGTATATTTTGTGTTTAACTGTGTATACATTTTTTGGCTTTCTCTGTAGTTAATGTTATAGTAACATTGATCTTAATTATAGCTGCTTTACCTGGTTCTTTTGGTATTGTAAAATTGTAAAAGCCCCACCATTCTGCACAAGATGTCATTTGCGATGAAATGATAAACTGTAGGGTTTCGCTGATTTCGATGCATCTACGGAAAAGCTTAGTCATGTGTACAGTCCAATCAGGCCTCTTGTTCAGTCTTCAGGACTGGAGTAATCTCACCCTCCATTCATTGCCAGTGAGGAGAAATGATAATGAATTTAACCATGAATTCCTCCTTTGAGTTAAGTGATAGCACTGATAACTGACTCCCTTTTCCTGTAGTGTGCTAGTATCAGGCCTAGTCTTGAATTAGAGGGGTGGTGGGTTGAGCTGAGGTGAACATGTTTGCTCAGACTGAAGGTGTGAGATTGCATCATTCATAACAATGGGCCTAGCTGTGATATCAGCTAGGAATAATTTTATTAGTTTGTAAAAACACATCATGATATTAAAGGGCTGGGTTACTCCGACTCAACCTTATGCACTATTTACAAATGCAAGTAAATGACAAGCTAGTGTAGCCTGATTTACTACACACGCACTAGATGTCATATATATTTTTAAAAATCAAACCCATTTCAGTCAAACCCAATATGCTGATTTCCTACCACACCAGATGGTGCTGGAACTGTAGGCAGCAGGAGAGGAGGTGGGTGTCAATCACACGCATGAAATATAACACACTCTTATGCAGGGTTATGAAGCATGTGCGTTTGCTCCAGCAATGGTGAGAAAGACAATTATGGGTTTTTTTTTTCTTTCTTACATTTTTTTTTAAAAATTCGATGAGGGCTCATGTGGAATGCGAGGAATTGCTCCGTGTGGTTAGGGCCCCTTTAAGGCTAACAAACTGAGGGAGGTCCAGCCTGACGTCTGCAGGCCTTGGATAAATAAACTCAGGAGATGACCATGTACTCTCCAGAAAGCTGCCATCATGCACCCCCCGCAATGTAAAAACAGCCACAGGCATGTGCCTAGTTTGTGCTAATATGCTTAGCTAACAGCTGACGATATTAGCGCTTCGCTGTTGTATATTTCTTTAATTGGCAAGAATATTCACACTTTGAACACCAAACTATTTAACACATTCTAACTTTATTGTAAGGTGTTTATATTAATACAACTGCGTATTTAATGCCCCCCCCCACATACGTTAATAGGTGTATTAACTTGATACATCATTTTACAATAACATTTTATTTAAATATATATATGCACACACATTTTTTTTTTATCATGCTCATGTGTGTCTTCAGGAGTTTTTTTGCACTTTTTCTTGCTAACCAAGAGTCTTGTGAGGGACTTCTGTTGCTAATGTAAGGGAGAAGACAAACTACGTTGTTTCATAACTTTAAATGTGATGTAAAGGCACATTCATTAAAATAAATTATTATTATTATTATTATTATTATTATTATTATTAATAATAATAATAATAATAATAATAATAATAATAATAATAATAAAAACTCAAATTATTGCCCAGTTACTGTGGTATAAGAGGAATAAACCACTCCGGACTGGTAAGAGTGACTCCCTAGACCCTGTAATGCACTGTTTTCATATATAAAACTTCCTTGCTGCTGAAGTTTTTATTAAAAGTTTGAATTCAACATGAAAAAGCTGTATAAATTGTATATGTTATGTCTTAGCCACCTGACACACACATACACATACACACCAAACAAAACCTTAGACAAGGTCCCATCCACACTTTTGATTTCCTGCTGGTTATTTGGTTTACTTGTTAAAACGACTGACTGATACAAAGATAATTCCGGGAGATCAGCAATAAAAGAAGTAGCTGGAAGGAGTGGACAGGAATGTGCTGCTTTAACACCTATTGTTATAGGGTTAGAGGTTAATGGGAAAAGGAAGAACACATAAAATGAACCTCAATTTTGTTTCCACGATCGAAGTCTGATGTAGGTTTCCTGTCTCACATTAACTGCATTTTGCACTTATATGACTAATTGTCTGGCAGCACTGTGGCCTCACACCTCCTGGTTTGTGTCCCACCTCAGGTCTCTATGCATGGAGTTTGCATGTTCTCTCCGTGCTTTATGGAAGTGTGTGTGCTAGTGCCCTGTAATGGATTGGCTCTCTGTCCAGGGTGTACCCCACCTCATGCCATAGTACCCTGGGATAGGCTCCAGGCCTCCAATGACTCTGTACAGGAGAAGCCGTGAAAGTAATGAGTGAGTGTGTAAGTAATAGAGTTGAGGTTTTTGTTTTTTAAAGCTTACAACTACGAAGTTTGTTTCCATCCATGGTCACAGCGTGGGGACATTAAGGACACTAATTATGAGGGGTTAATTATTTATTTCTAATCTGTAATTTTGGTCAAATTGTATTTTAAACCTTGACCTTATCAGTCAATTCCATTATACTTGAAAGTAAAAAAAAAAAAAAAGATTTCTTGCCATGCATGATCCTCAGGAAATTCTGATGATGTAACTTCTTGTTGAACGTCGTAGAGGGAAGGTGCTCAGGGTGAATGAATGTGGCTGGAACTAAAACGTACATGTTTCATAACTCATAATGGATGACTGATGGAAAAGGATGTTTCAAGGATGAGATGATGCAACACATGAATGCAATAATAATACGACTTTTTAAAGCATTTTAGTGTTTACATTTCAAAGACAAGTGAACTGAAACAGGCAAAAACTATTTTGACGCATTTGTCTGAAACTAGTGCATCTTTGTTGTGAAGGACACTTCACCTGTGTTTTAAGTACAAGTACAGGTGTTCAAGTCAAAGTGGTGTGAATTAAGGAGAAAAACCTATTGCCCTTTACAGAAGTACAGTACAGTAGAATATAGTGATGGGACTCTGAGCTGCAGTAAAACATTTGAACGGTGCAACAATTTTTTAAGAAGACTGCATGTCCATGATTGAGGTGGAGGTGGCTCGGAGCCCACTGCAGTGGTTGCAATCCTTGAAAATTAATGGCTAACTTGTCACCACTTATCTGTCTGTGGGAACTGTACACACAATCGTTCACAAACACCATTTGCACATTACAGGAACTCGGCTGGGAGTTATTGCCACATCGCCTGTATAATCCTGACCTCGCTCCAAGACATTTCCACATGTTTGGGTCATTTTGGGAGTTCCTGGGAGGCCAGCGTTGCCGATGCGAAGCAGCCTGTCCGATCATGGCTCCGGTATACTAAAGAAAACCTTTCTACCTTGATGGTACCCAAGCACTAGTGAAACGCTTGGATAAGTGCATTAGCGTAGCAGGTGATAAAGGGAGTTTTGACTCTCATAAATGTCCTCTCTTATTCTGAGCAATAAAAAGTCCCGGTTAGACCTGAACTACTCATATGTTCAATTTTGTAAATGCAAAAACGTATCAGTGGGATACATGAATCTACCTCTATCACAGAATCCTCCAGACATTGACTATAATTTCTTTCGGAGTTTTATGTTTGAATTGCCTTTTTAAAGTCTCGCACAGACCATACTGAATTTTTACAATACATTTATATTCAGATCAGCCATTCTGCCCAGACGTTACCTTAGAAAAGACAAGCCACATTTGTATCCAAAAAGGCAGAAACAGGCTATTTTAGTTGGTAAAAGGCATGGGGTGACACTGGTCTCCTGCTAACACGCAGGACTTGTTTAGTGAATGTTTACAATGCTTAAAATATTCTTAGGCCCCAGCGTGCATTGTGACACACTGATGTGTACATGTAGGCATTGTAAAGGCCCATCAGTCGCAAATGGGAAAGCCTTGCCACCCACAGTCACAGATAAGATTAATTATGATAATATATTTCTGTCTCTTTTGTCAGAGTAATGAATGGCCCCCCCCCAAAAAACTTTTCTTGAGGCGTCTTTGTTTGCGCTCCTTTAACAGTGGTATTGTTGAGGGCAGAGTTAGCAGGTGGCAAGAAATCAGAGCTCTTTGTTTTCCTCGCTTTAGAGGAATATAAAAATATCTGCACACTTTGAGCATGAAAGGAAGAGGAGAGGGGGGGGGGGAGAGGGGGGGGCGCTTTGCAGGTGATTTGACAAAGGTGATAAGAGACATGGTTATTCCCAAATCAAACAGCAAATGATTATCATCAATTATCAGGCAACACATCACAAACCCAATTGCTAATTCATATAGTCAAATCTTTTATATTAAGCATCATACAGAGCTGTATGATGATGTGGCTGTTTGATGAAGGTCGTGTCATGATCCTTAACATGATTTCTCTTACATCATCATCGATCAAGTGAAATAATTCATGATATTCCAAACACTAATTAAAAACTCCACCAATAAATCTCTCAACGTTGGTTTGTTCACTCTACAGACGGTGCACATCTCATCGCATCGCGGCAGTTAACCAACAGCATAAAACAGCGTAAATGTCTTTAGGATCGTTGTACCGTAGCCTGTGTATTCATTTCAAAGCAGCGCGCTGCCTCGTGCGTCTTTCAGGTTATACGCCTTTACAGGCCACACAGCCTGCATACTGTCTTTGTTCGTCAGTAAGAAAGTACTAATTGTTAAGCGAGTGTGTGTGTGCTGGAGGTGGGCGTGATTTCGAGGGTGGCTTGCGGGGGGACGCGGCGTCTCAAAAGGTGGCCGCGAAAGAGAGGAAATTCGTTTGGGCCTCAAGAACACAGAAGACAAATTGAGGAAGTGTTCTGTTAATGTGTAGGGGCCAGGAGCAAACATGCAGGTTTTCTGCCACTTGGGTGGCCAGGGCAGTCTCACACCCTGCACTACACTCGGTCCTGGAGACTAGCATCCCCCAATGACCTCTAACCACACACACACACACACACACACACACAGACAGACAGAGGATCTCCTCAGAGAAGAAGCACTGACCATCAGTCCTGTCATTTGGTCAGTCGTTCCTGCTCTCGTTTAGCTGGGCCCTCATCGCCTGGGACTTGGCCGGTTGAGGTATCTGGACCTATTCCACAGTCAAATTATGTCACTCTTAATGATTTATAGCCATCCGAGCTTTCACAAGTGCCAGTGCACTTACACCACTTACTGTACCAGCCTAAATCATGCCTATTAATCCACTAATGTGTTGACATTCCGAAACACCACCATCACCTGTAGAAGGACCAAGCGCCACAGTGGAACTCAGTGGAACTCCGTCTTAGATAAACCAGCGTAATGACTCTCAGAAACCACACTTTCTTTTGTCATGTCTGATTCCAGTCGATTCCGCCCCTCCATCCTTTGCTTTCCCAACAAAACAAGCGATGGAGCACAGGCTTGGAAGCTGCCCAGAGACAGTAAGCCGGGCCTGATGTACGATCTGTCGGCTGACATCTGAACCTGGGCGCTGGAAAACACAAGCATCTGTCACGTTCAACCTCGGAGGGTGGGGACTGACATTGAACACATCCCCGGTGGGCTCCGATCCCAGTTTAGCTGTTGGGACTCTCGGGGTTCCAGGAGGCTCTGCCTAAATATACAAACCTTTTCCCCAAATGACCCATGCAGTGACTCGTAAGCACAGCCTGGAGGTCTGGCCATGGATGATGCGGAGAGAGGGCAGAGGGCACAGCTTCTGATTAGCTATCACTAGTAAACATGTGGTACATATTATCTGTAAGTACAGAACCAAAGGAAGAGACCATGCATTAGAGTCGATTTTGACATCTTGATTTCTGTCTCTTCTTCGTTTCTTACTGGTACGTTAAAAAAAAAAAAAGAAAAAAAAAAGCTTTTGGGCCACGGCAGGGCAAATAAATTATACATTCGGCGAAAAACACCAATTCCTACTACTGCGGCTTGGCGACGTGATGAACTGCTGAAGGTCTTGAATTGGACAGAACTCAGCCGGAGAGGAAAAAGAGAGAACAAAACGCTCAGCAATATCCTCATAAATACACATATTAGTTTATGGATTTAGAGAGGGCCATTAGGAAGGCAGGGGAAATTATTTCAGCATGTCGTAAAAAAAAAAGAAGAAGAAGAAGAAGTACAAAGTGCAGGGAGGCGAAGGCTGCAAAGACAAAGAACTCATGATCATTTCATTAGTGACACTAAATGACTCGGTTTGGCCGCGGAGACGGAGCAAGGCACGATAAATCATCGCGGAGAATCTTCCAGAGGCTCATCGGCCTTCGTGACTGAGGAACTAACTTCAAGCCTGTAATTTGGGAGCTGCAATGGAATGTCATAAATCTTGACAGCAAAGAGAGAAAAATCTTTAAGAGAAGTCCTTTATAGCATCTTCCGAGTTGGGTGGAAGAGTGGGGGTATGGGGGGGGGGGGTGTATGACGATTAGCTGTTATGTTCTCACTGGGTGGTCCATTGCTCTGGCTTTCTGTGTACAAATAAAGTTAACCCTATTGTGCTGATCCGTTTCTTCTGACAGCGGAGCATGTAGTCGCTCACTCATGGTGGTCATGTGGACAGCTGTAGAACCCACACCGCTGAATAGTACAAGGGGCGTTCGAGTCAAAGTGGGACTTTTGATTGCGCAGGATAACAGCGCAAAAAAGTTAAATTTTTTTTGTTTGTATAAATTCCTGCTACACTAATACATTTATCCCAGCAACACTTTCACTAGTGCTTGGATACCATCAGGGTAGAACGCCATGATCAGACTGCCTGCTCGACATATGAAACGCTGGCCTCCCAGGAACTCATTTAAACGGACCAAACAAGTAGAAATAGCTTGGAGCAAGGTCAGGACTGTACAGGGGATACGTAGTTTTCATGAATGATTGTTCCCATAGACAGACTGGGGAAAAGTTATACGTCATTCACGAACATAAGGCCGCCTTTAAAGCGGCTAAGAGTCTCGTCACGGTTCCGCGCTTGACGTCTCTGTAAATGTCAATGGGTGTTTACGCCTTCATTCACCAGAAATGACATCATCAGTCCCGGTTTGACTTGAACATCCATCGTACTTCGTATAAAACGGAACAGCACCTCGCGGTAGCCCTTTATAAGGTACACAATAGTTCACTGCACAAGTTGGACAAAAAAAAAATACAACTACACACCTCCTTTACATTTCTGATTTATACAAAGTTCTTCACTTGATGCGGTATAAAAACCAATGTTCAAGATCATTTGTGTTCTAAAGTATAAGAAACTCGTGAAAAGAGAGAAAAAAAACTTAACAGAATGACACCGTTAGCTGATATAAATAATTCCATGTTTATTTGGACATGATCAGTAAAAAAAAAAATATATATATGAGGTGCCCAAGAGGAAGCTTCAAACGTCCGCCATGCCCATGAGCCATCTTCTCCTCGGTTCTAGATCTCCATGAACTGATCTGGTCCGATGATGACATCATTGGTCCTTTCAGCTAAAACAGAAAGAAAAGAAACATAATGTTGAGAAAGAGCTGGCAGGCACCTGGCCATCCATGTCTTGAAGATGTGATATTCTGAGATAAGGGCATGTTTCAGCGCTGGAGATCTTATCACAAGGAGGCATACCTCGGACTTAAGGACAAAATATTAACGTCTACTATTGCCTATACCGACGCATAGGAATCTACCATCTGCCTGTGTGTTGATCGCTGCAA
>JAOVVA010000044.1:24866811-24877115 GCA_028565275.1 Leiocassis micropogon | reverse complement strand
TTTCCCATATTGCTTGAAACCTGCGGCCTGCTTAATAATGTGGAACAACCTTCTTCAGTACTTTTCCTTTAATTGGGCTTATCTGGCAAACTAATTATCACACATGTCTGAGATTCATTTCAGTTATCCAAAGAGCCCTGAGACATACCATCCATGAGTTTAATTTAAAAACTAAACATTAAATGTTTATGACACTTAAATCCAATTTGCATAATAATTTGGAACGCGGTGTACCTATATATAAAAACCATCATTCCCCTATGTGAAAGCACACAATTGTAAATTACATCTTTGTAAGATGCAGCATTACAGTTTTCCTTCACTGGATCTCAAGATCTTTGACCACGTCCTCCTGGCACCTTTAGCTTGAACTGGAATGCAGATGGCACCGCAGGCCTCCTTGCCAGACATCAGTGCCCAACCTCACTAATCCCCTTGGCCAAATTGGTAATTTTTACCAAATTGGTAATGTGCCACAATCTAGGAGAAAGCATATATGAGTTTGATGGTTCACAAACCTTATCCATATTTTCTGTTCTCTATTTACAGTATATATAAACACACTGATCAGCCATAACTTTAATACCACTACCAGGTGAACTGAACAACGTTGATGCCCAACTATCCACAACTGGTGTGGGTCCATGTGCACATTCCTAAAAAATACTGGAAATTTCAAAACTATGAAGTAACACTTAAGGCAGGATGGTGGCTTAGTGGTTAGCACTGTGGCCTCGCACCTCCACAGTCTGGGTTTGATTCCCATCTCGGGTCAATGTGCATGGAGTTGTGCATGTTCACCCCATGCTCCAGGTACTTTGGTTTCTACCTACAGTCCAAAGACATTCATATTAGATCAATTGACATTCCCAAGTTGCCCGTAGTATGTGTGTGTGCCCTGAAATGGATTGGCACCGGTCCAGGGTATACCCCGCCTTATACCCTAAGTCTCCTTGGATGGGCTCCAGGCCCCTGTGTTGCTGTGTATAGGATAAAGCGAAATAGACAATGAATGAGTGAGAAGTAACATATGCCATTAGGTAATTAAGTAACAACAACAGTTAGTTGTTATTTTAAGACACAATGGTCAGCTGTTCTGAAATAGTAAGTCAAGTGTCAAGTGCACTTGCAATACCATCAAGCACCATGAAAAAAAAGGCTCTCATGAAGACTATTTCAGGAAAGCAAGACCAAAATTTACCACTGCAGAGAAGAAGGTCATTTAGAGTTACCATCCTCATCACCAATTAACATCACCTCAAATTAGAGCTGTTAGGAAGGTTTTACAGAGCATAAGACTGTGTGTGTATATATACACACATTATACAGTATACATAGTTTGTGTGAGTAAGTGGAAGAGACAGAAAGATTGACTCTCAGACCCAGAGGCTTCACTGTGGCCATGATCCATTTGTACAGAAATCATTCTAAATGTGGACGACTTAATGATTAATGCAGTGTGATTAAAGGAGGCTTCATCCATAAGAAGCGTTGCTTAATTTGGCCACCACAATTAGCTGTGGCCCTCCCTTTTTCCATAAGTAACATAATTTATTATTTATGCGTTCTGGGTCAGTAAGGCTTCATTTCAAACCATCTGTAATTACACTGGAAATGGCATTTCATTAGTTAACTGTCATTTTAGCTTCAGAGAATAAATGACTTCCAGGCTGTTCTAATATCTAATGCTTTAAAACCTTGTGAACAGCAAAATCCTCAGTATTAAATTAACTCTTTGCAAGCTCATTTGTGAATCTACTTAACTTACAGAAATCAATATATTTTTGTTAAGAATTGCTATGCTTTTAATTTTACTATTATTTAATACACTGGCCAGCCAAATACAGTGCTTTCAGAAAGTATTCAGACCCCCTTCACTTTTTCAATTTTGTTATGTTGCACCCTGATACTACAGTTGTTTAAAAAAATAATTTCTCATTAATCTACACTCAGTACCCCATAATGCCAAAGTAAAAACAGAATTTGAATTGTCTGTAAATTTATTTTAAAAAGAAAAAAAATTATCTCACAAGTGCTTTAGTATTCACACTCCTCACTAAGTTTGACTCTTTACTAACTTTGCGGGAGCACTCCTAGTCTCAAGTATGACGCAACAAGTTTTGCACACCTTGATTGGGGGGATTTTATGCCATCCTCTCAAGTTCAGTCAGCTTGGATGGAGACGTTGGTGGACTGCCATTTTTATGGCTCTTCACAGATGTTCAATAGGGTTCAAGTCAGAGCTCTAGCTGAGCCACTCTAGGACATTCTAGGTTATCCTTAAGCCACTCCTGTGTTGTCTTGGATATGTGCTTAGGATCACTGTCACGTTGGAAGGTGAACCATCGGCAAAGGTCCGAGGTCCTGACTGCAGTGGAACAGGTTTTCTTAGAGGATGGTTCCACTGGTTCTGGTCCTGGTTGTACCAAATATGGTAGTGAATATTATGTAGGCCTCTGTGCTCTGGAACGCACCTCAGCTAAATTTCAAATGTTGTTACAAAGGGGTCTGAATAATTAAGTACATGTGTGATATATCTTTTTTTTTTCATTACAGACATTTCTAAAATTATGTTTTTACTTATTCTTTCACTTTTTACTTAATATTCATTCTGTTTGGAAATTAATGAGAAAAAAAAAAGAATTTAAACAACTGTAATAGCAGACTGCATCATAACAAAATTGAAAACACTAAGGGATCTCAATACTTTCTGTATGCACTGTAGGTAAGAACCTTCCATTGGATAATTACTGCAATGATTAATATGTTTGAGGTGGCAAGAAGCTCTTGATTTCTCTAACAGCCATGTCAGAAGACATCCTGTGGTTGAAGATATCACTCTGTTTCAGAATGGTCAATATAATGGCCTGAGTCAAGCCAAGAAAACAACTAAGGAGATTGCTGGAACTAATAAAATTGGGGTTAAGAACTATACAACGCATCATTAAAACCTGAAAGGATAGCGGTGAACAACCATCTAAGGGGGAGAAATGTAGTCAAGAAAAAAGATCCTAAATGGGGATCCTGTATGCTTTGTAAACAGTAAAACAGTAAAACAAAACAACAGGATAACTCACAGCAATGTGAGATTTACCCTGTTCCAAAGTGATGGACGCATCAGGGTAAGAAGAGAGGTGAATGAAGTAATGCTGCCAGCATGTCTAGTGCCTATTGTATATAAATCTGTTGGGACAGTGTTATAATCTAAGGTTGCTTCTATTGGACAGGTCTAGGTCCATCAACCTTGACTTCCTGAATATGACTAGGTTTTCCCATTAATGGATTTTTTCTTCCGTGAGGCTATAGACATATTCCAAGATGACAATACCAGGATTCATCAGGCTCGAATTATGAAAGCAAGGTTTAGGAAACCCACGACATCATTTTCAGACATGGATTCCAGATATTGAGAATCTTTGTGAAGTGCTAAAGAAGGCTTTACGCAGCAGTCCGGGAGAAATTAATACAACTCTGGATGGAAACAAATTTTGTGATACTGTATACAGTTATGCAAAAAATGCCAAAGCCATAATCAAAGCAAAAGGTGGTCCAACGCAATATAAGAGTGTGTGACTTTTTTCTTTTGGCCCGGCAGTATATGTAGGGTTGGAATTTGAAATAATGAATAATAATAAACTCGATTTGTTAATAAAAAAAAAAAGCAGAGATTAACTGAGCAGTCTTAAATAACAAATGAGACCAAAACTCAGTAGGGAGCATTGCTGGCCTGTACAAAATTTAAAAAAGGAAACAAACAGACAAGCACAAGTGAGATAAAAAAAATTGGTCTACAAGGTAGAAATTTGGTGTGTAATCAAATTTGAACATAAGCCAGTCAGAAGCAAGAGGCAGAAACAACGCAGGTGGACCTTAACGACAGAAAAAAAATCACTACATCATGATGAACTTACACTGACATACAACAAAGGCCTTGTCCCAGGTTACTGTATTTACTTTATAGCAGGGATGATTCTTCACTGGTAAAAATACAACAAAAGAATATGTCGATTGTATAGCCTAGTTTATTACCACCTATAATGGATCTGCTGTTGAGATATGACATTAAAAGAAATTACTTCTTTAATGTACGTGACCAGCATGCAGACAAGTTCTGTAAAATGTATTATCATCTCCAAAAGAGTGGGCATAATGATTATATAGCATATACTGCCAGTTAAAAGTTTTTGAGCACCTGGAGTTTCACATGCTTTATTATAGTCTAATGACTATTATTGCCACATTTCTAACACAGTGAAACAGAATGGCAATTAAATACGAAAAGCTAAATCTTTGTGGAACTTATTAACAGCTCACTCTCAGATCCTAATGGGACTCTAAATGAGTGCAAATTATTAAAGGCAGACACAGTTGGGAGGTGAGTGGGGGTAAAGCTGTAAAGACTATAAGATGAAAGACTATGGTACTGATTATAAAACATAAATATGTGGTGAGCCTAAATAGTATAATTATAGTGATACGGTTGTGGCCTTTTATGATTAGATTAGGGCTAGAATGTTTTAAAAAAAAAATCCAGTATTTCTTAATGTAAAGTATTGTAATTATGTCATATAAAAACACCTTTTCTGAGCTTTTTGTCCAAAAAGCAATGTTTCTTAAATGAACGGTATATTTCATATGACACCATGTTATATTAATACAACAATGTATCTGTGGCAACCCGTTGACTTCACTAAAAAAATCTATCTATCTTTCATCCACCAATAAGGGGATCACAATCAAACAGTCTGTTGACTTGGACCAGTCAGGTAATTAATAACTATATACTGTACAGTTAAAATACTATTACAATAGTACAATCTGCCATAATTATAATAATAAAAATGTTCAACGCTAAATATTACAATATATTTGCTCATTATTAAAAATAATAAAATAAATAATATAAAAAATATAAAAAAGTATTTAAAACATAAATTCACAATACTTGCTCATTTTAATATATACTTTTTTCTACTTTAGGAAAATAAATTACTATTATAATGATTTGTATTATTAAGATATGTTATTAACAACACACACACACACACACACACACACATATATATATATATTCAGTAAAACCTAATAACTATTTTACTTATAGTACTGTGCAAAAGTCTTGGGCACATACAAACATATGGCATAAACAACAGACGCTTTTGAAAACATTTCTGCATAAAAGAAACTTCTATAAAGAGTAATAAAGAGTAATAAAATTAACAGTCAATATTTGGAGTGAAAACTCATTGCTTAAAATCAGGAGTTTTAGACACAGATTTGTGCAGTTTTATAAGAAAACAGCTGTTAGGTTTTACTGAGCTTGCTGGAGAACATGAGTTCTTCTGGTAACTTTGTCACACTCGCTCCTTTCTATTTTTATGCAAATCCCAGGATTTTTTGTTTTATGCAGAATAATAAACATTGACAACAAAATTGGTACAGCTGATAATATGGTGCCTAAGACTTTTGCACAGTACTGTACAACTGCACTGCTTTCGGTTGTGTGTGTGAGAAATAAAATTAGCATTTGATGCACAATCAATCACGCTAGAGGTGCAAAATGAACTACATGAATGTGTTTGTTGTGTTATTTTGAGTAAATATTCATTCGCTTTCATTAATACACCCTGGATGAGAGACAACTGCAAATGCATTCTTTGGGGAGGATTCGTCTTCTGGAGTGTCTGTTAAAGCAGAGGAACTATAATAACCATCGGGTACGTTCACATTACAAGCCACATTCCTATTTTTTCGTCAGATCGAATTTACATGTAATGATGGTTCACATTCATATGGTTCACTATAAGTTATTTCTATTTGACTCTAATGTGGACATGTCTGGCACATCGATGCTTCTTCGCTCGCGCCATCTCAGTTTAAACGTCATATGTGTGTGCGACCACTCGTTCATTTCAAACACCGTCATGTGACTTGAGCAAAATTACTGTATGCTTGGAGTTTTGCTCTGGAGGACGGAAAGCAGTCAGTCGGCGGTATGCGTTAAGGTCCAGAAGAAGGAAGAAAGCCAGACGCCTCGCTTTAGCAGTTATTGCTAGCACTGCTATAAAATACCTGCGCTAACAATGACGTCAGTGCGCTATGCATGCGTAGAGGAAATACGCCAGATGCCTGTTCTCATTCAAGTCACAGGACTGCGTATTTGATATGTAAAGTGACTCAGATCCGATCTTTAAAGCATTAAGATTTGTGCGTTCAGACAACCCTAAAAAAAATTTACATTAAATTTAAAAAATAAATCAGATCTGTGTCACATTAGGGTAAAAACAAAAACAATAAAAAGAAGTGAATTACAACAGGCTGGTAATGTGGAAATAGCCTTTTTTACACTCAGAAATCTGTCTACAAAGGTGATAGTAGTCCCCCCTTAATACTGCTTTTTTACCTCACACAATTTGGCTCTAAGACACCTTGTCTTTCCGCTCACAGCCTACCAAATTCACTCGTATGTCTTCATTACTGACACCGCGCTAACTTTAAGTCCTACCTGGCGACATAACCGACCATAGACGATGCTGAATTCTTGTAAACACAGAAACTGGAACTTGTCTGCAAAGACCCGGCGCAGCGCTGTCTACTACACTCTCAAACACTTTAATATAATCAGAAAAAAATAAAAATAAGCCTGGCCCTCAGCTGATCTTCCAGTTCATTGCTCTGAACGCACTGCAGCTTTTGCACTTATTACTGTATGTGCGGTGTGTGCGTCTGATCTACTCTGTAAAGTAATCAGAGACACACAACACACTTCTTAAATCGTCCGCTCACCTTTCTGTGATGCGAGGTTCTCTCTTTTAAGACAGATCTTGTCTCGGCCCCCGTTTTCACTACCTGGTTTAAAGGCGAGTCAAAACTGACCCTGGATTCCGTCTCAGTTCCTTTCATACAGCGTCTTTATCATCCCGCCTTTAACCCGCTGTGTGAATAGGGCTTAAGAGTGGATTATTTACAAGCTCCAAGCACAGGTGTTAACTAAGCCCTGTGCCAGTTTGCAAGACCCTTAGCATCGCATGGAGACCACTAACTGCCCCATATGGTCTACTTAAAGACAGATGTGATAACTAAGGACTGCTTAGAAAACATAAAGATGGTTTTGGACAGCATTTAGCCAAACTTTCATGTTCGTTATGGCTTGTGACTGCAATTATTTAAATAGTTTTAGGACTGTACAATTTTGTTTCCATCAGTGAACAGTGGGTAACCTCAACGAAGCCCTGTGCCAGTTTGTTAGACCCTGAAGCAGACATCATGTGAGCTCAAGTACATTTCCTGTTTTACTTTTGCACTTTGGACCAGAGAGTACACTGTTATAGAGGGGATTTAGGTACGGTTGTGCTGTCTGGTTTCAACCAAACGCAAACGAGGATGAGTTCCCTTTTGAGTCTGGTTCCTCTCAAGGTTTCTTCCGCATGTCATCTCAGGGAGTTTTTACCTTTCCACTGACACCTCTGGTTTGCACATTAGGGACACATGGACAGTGTTATAAAAGTATTATTATTATGATTATTATTTACACTTATTAAATTTACTTCCAGATTTGTATTTCTGCAAAGCTGCTTTTTATCATCATCAATAATCTTACAAAAAACAGTTTCTCCAAAAGGACGGTAGTTTTCATTACAACTTTCCATTTTACCTTGATATTGATAGTAAAGTCCAATCCGGAGTGAACTAATTCTACACGAGAAGATGTGGTAATGCGTTTATTACCTTCCCGTATTTCTTTAGGGGTTTATTCAAGTCTAAATCCATCATGTCACTTCTTTCTTTCTTTTTTAAAGGACCTAAACTTTTCCAACATCTGGAAAGATTATGCTGTATTTTACCTTCTATTAAATGACTAGTAGAAATAACTCCCAAGTAATATACAGCCTACAGTGTTCAAACTGACATGTTAGTAAAGATTCCATGGGGAAAAGTGGTCCAGCACTTTCTTTTTAGTGTAAAGACACTCCAAGAAGCGTTTTTTGGCTCAGGCTGAAATCAAATTGAAACCTTAACTTAATACTAATAAAACGTAAATGACATTAAAAGGACATGTCGGAGAAGTGACAAATCCAAAAGTCATACGACCTACTTTTTTTTCTTCTTTTTTCCCCCGAGCACTTCGCCTGCCACATGCTTTAGAACGAGCGCTTATAAAAATGGTCAAATGACCGTTTAAAATGCAGTTTATGTAGCATACGTTTGTTTTTTTTCTATTTAGTATGACAGCTGTGTCTCCTCACATCTCAATTTATTTATGAGAAGATCTGGTATCGTTGGTGTCCACAATTCTCAGCCCATCCTATTAAAATTTAATAACTGACCTATAACAAATAACTAAATAACAACTGTAAGTTTTATTTCCTTCCTTAAAGCTACAAGAGCCATGAAACTGATTATTTTGGTCAAAACTAAACTTGCAACTATTTCTTCAATAACGCATTTTATAACATGCAATAAGATATGTTGTGCATACGATGTGATGGAGGGGGGAAAAAAAATCAACGCTCTTGTGCTTTAATTCAAAGCTCAGCCCAAACATCAGTGCGGAAAACTATGTGACTTATTACCAGCTGATGACAAAGCTAGAAAGCCTGGCTTTTTCTCTTGGCGAGTCGTCAAGCTCATCAAATGGCACTTGGGTTTATCATGTAGTGCACCAAGGAATCTGTTAATATGGGAGATCTGATAATCAGATTATCTTAATTCATGGCTAAGCTGTATAACACAACGTACAACTATTTATTAAGTGTAAGGAACCTTCACTGTACTACGCATACAATCTCTAATGCAAAAAAGAGAGAGAGACGAAGAAAGAGAGAGAGAGAGAGAGAGAGAGAGAAAGAACAGTATCCATTCTGTGAGTTTCCATCCCAAAACCTCGAAGCAGAATAGCTTTCCCAAAACCCAAGAAAGCGCTTTGTAAATCAAATATTCACATGTTCATTAGATGAGTAGGCTTTCCTTTTTAGAAAAGTCCAAATCGTCAGCGCTCCTTCAAACCCACAGACGGAACGCTTGCTCAAAGAAAAGAGAGAAGAAAAGGAGAGAAAGACTTTAGAGTGGGCCAAGGAGGGAGGGACGGTGGAAAAGTGGGGCCCGATGAGGCCCGCTTAACAGGCAGCTCTTGTGAAGGGCCAGCAGCCGAGGAGGCCTCTTGTTTTTATTAGCCGTCCCACACAAACACAGGGTCAGAGTCCTGCGAGGACCAGTTTTGTTCTGCACCCCCACCTCAAACTACAGCTCCTGTGCAAGGAAAAAAAAAAAAAAAAAAAGCTGATCCGCTTTGACTGCTTATCGGGGTTCCCGGTACTGTAGGTGGTATAATTCTCACCACACTCATCAGCGGAGCTTTTAGCACGGCTGAAAAGCAACAGGCGACACTCTCCCCTGCTGGTGAAACCGGCATGGAAACGCTCACGCTGCCAACCTTCGCTCAGCTGGAGGATTTAGTACAGCATGCAGGACGACAATAAGAGATCAGTCAGGCCAAAGGAAGCGCACATGTTTGCATTTTGCCCCAAATCATGTCCAAAGAACAATTCAGGGCTGCTGAGCGTGTTGTCGAACATGTTTATGCTTCATGTGCTTTTCTAAAACAAAAAAGAAACCAAGAGAGCACAAATGGAAATGTCAAAATTAACAACAAAATCAATTACACAAAAAAGAAAAAGAAAACAGGATGTTACAGGAAAGTCCTCCTACAGCTTGTCTCATATTTTCCGAAACCATGGCACTAAAAAAAGCAGTAATGTGAAGCCACTATGAGATAAAGTCACTATAAAATAAAACACGGGCCGTTCGAGCAAACATATCCGCAGCAGTCTGAGGTGAGGGCGTGTAAAACACCCGAACTGAGAGCTGTCAGAGCAACAGCAGAGTCCTTTCACATTCATTTACAACCCAGCAGCGTAAACATGAAGATTCACTAAAGACTGATTAAAAATTGTTGTTGCAGCCATATAAGTTATCCACATGTTTAACACAGTTACTAAAAATTTACAATAACTTATTGAATTGCTTTGGAAATTTTAAATTTCCTTTATTTTTTAAAAGACTTGCCAATGACAATGACTGCGTACATAGAGATCTGGGCCCGTATTCACAAAGCTTCTTAGGCCTACAAGTTGCTCCTAGTGACGAAATTCTAAGAAAATTCTCAGAATTTTAACATTTTCTTAGAATTTCCCCTTAAATTTAGGACTAAATCTTAGTCAGAGGTGAAAAGTAATGAATTACATTTACTCGCATTACTGTAATTGAGTAGATTTTTTGTGTACTTCTACTTTTTAAAGTAGTTT